>ARYC01010426.1:0-18309 GCA_000711775.1 Oxytricha trifallax | reverse complement strand
GAAGAGATGAACATAGATGCAGGAGCTGGCACTAAGAGAAGAAACATAGCCCAAGCAAGCCTTAAGAGGAAGAAAAGAAAGATAATCCAAATCCCTTTACAGGCAAATTTAATATGTGAACTGATTCATTCGTTTAAATCTAAAACTTATTTATATACACAAAATCTCCCTTCTCTTGCGCATACTTTAGCTTTCTCATCGCTGACTCTCTTAGCAGCACTCTTAATAAAATCGACTGTATCTACTTTAAATCATGCATCAGATGGTAGAGCAGCAATTTCTTATAATGACCTTTCAATAACCCCCAATACAATTCAATTCCATTGAACTAAGGCCTATAAGGAACATTAAATACAGGTGTTATATTAAGCCTTTCATATTCCTTCCTTGAGTCTTTAGTTTTATGAACTGACAAGTTATCAACGAATAGAATAATTTATTAGTCAGCGTACTTATCTCTCAGTTATTGCAAGAATTTAATATATTATTCAGTCTTTATAGAACGAGGGTGAATAACCTAAGTCTCGAGGCCACTATCTTCACTTATTCCACCAAGTATTGCATGAGTTTAAACGCTTAACCTTTTAATCATATACTTCAATGTTGCTGTACCTCTTATACCAAGACATTGATATGAAGGTATTAAAGGTGAATACTGCCTCATCAGCGTGTATCAACTTTATATTATGCTCTTAAGCCCTTTGCATTTAATCGAATATATAATTTAAATTATCCTTATAAAATGGAACATTAATGTCAATCACTCTCTTAATGCGATTGAATGTCTTGTGAGATATTCCATTCTTTTTATATATGTTCGCTATAGATTAAGCAGAGATGTGAAGCTCAGGAAATTGGCGATGAAACATCACAGCCCTCTAGGCTAGAGAGAAATGAGCCCAGTTTTAAGAGTCTTATCATTTATAAGATATTCAATATGATGCTGCTAAAATTTTAAGGGTCTCTTAGGCTAGAATTAAGATGCTATCTCTTTAAATTCAATGCTAATAGACAGTGAGACCTCACAGTTGCTGGAGATTTATGGAGTAGCCTTGCTATAGACGTATAATTCAGAACAGGTTTGGGTTATTCGCTATATTCATCACACCCATATCGCAACTTAAACAATGAATCTATATACTCACTGTCATAAACTGACCCCAAACCTCGCATATACTCACTTAAATTACTAATATTTAAACATTATACCCCTACATAAACTTATTAAAACCCTAATAAAGTATGCACTAATAGTCTACTTTTATCAATCAAAAACTCAATCAAACTACTGAAAGGGTTTTGGGGTTTTGATTGCCAAGATGTTCATCTCAACAGAATACACTAACTCTAAATTCAACCCAGCTGAGTTCTTGTCCAAGCTAGGAGACTTCAACATTAAATTCAATGCACAAATGAATCAATGCAGACACGTCGAGTTAATGCAAGCCTTCCACAAGATAGCTTTAGTCATGTTGCAAGCTTCACCATTACTCTGGATATATGAAACCTCACAGTTTGCACTAAAATGCTGAAGCAGCAGCAGAATTACAAAGTTGTCTAGAGGAATACTCTAAAGGAAATCCACTCTAGCAACAGAGAATACCTCTAACATATTAACAGATTTATAATATAAAACCAGACATCTCAGTGCACAACTAGTTTCTCATCTTAAGTGTTTAAACAACAATCTCCAGTGAGTTCAAGCAATCCCTATGAAAACTACGATTTGATATTCAAGCAGCTTCAGAAAGCCACTAATGAAAAAGATGAGCTATTGCGTGAACTCAGCATATTGAAGGATCAGAGAGATTTGATGAGAATGAAAAATTCAGCATTGGGAGGCAGTGCGGGTTCTGTGGCAGGATAAGCAAGTGGAAATAAAGCTCAATAGAACAATGGATTTCAATTACTACATGTACTCTTAGTAGCAATCATTTCACTGATATTGGGTGCAATCTTAAAGCAATGAGGGGTTTAGCAATTGATGATCTGAATATTGAATAAATAAAGCAACATGTATTTTAGACTTGACGCGTATTTTCAAATATAATAAATGCAGAATTGATATATTAAAGCATTTGGTTTGTATTTCTAAGTCATTTCTCCAATTTTTTACAATCTTTTATTATAAATTTAATTAATAAATTTGAGTCGACCTTCAATCGAGCGGCAGTAATCTGTGAAAATTGAAATTAATTCTCTGAACAATAAAATTACTGAGTTCTTCGATAAATTAAGCTTGTCAAAAATATTTCAGCTACATAATGATTCCATGATTTTTCACTATTATTAGAGTAATCAACAAAGGATAATAAAATGATGCCGCGATTGAGTATTTCGGCAATATATATGAGATGAGAAAAAAATTTCAAAGCTAAATAAGGTAATTCATTTCCATTTAATATTTACACTTTGATCCTTTTTTTTAATTTCCAATTAGAAGATTGTTTTTATAGAATTGCTATATTTAATTTCAATTTGATTCAAATTCTATTATTCTAATTTGCAATTCTATATTCAGAAGATAAAGAAGCCAGCTAAAACAATATATAAAAGGATCATGCAAATGAATAGTAGAATCAGTGATGATAAAGTTTCTGCTAAAAATAGTGAATTAACTCATTGTTATAGAAAGCTATTCTTCTATTATCGGACACTATCTTTTTAATTTTTTAGTTTTCTTTTTAAGATTAGTAAATTTTTTTAAATTTTAATTCTAGCCAAGTATTATTTGAAAACATTGAATAAATAAAATTAACATTAATATGAAAACTTTTTGTAATAATCAAATGGATATTTAAAAAAAAGTCTTATCTTTTCATCATTGTCTTCGTCATAAATAATTTTATCTTTGAGTGTCTGCTATTCCCTCTTTGTGTCAGCAGACTGATGAAGCACCAGTCTGTGACACCTCAAGTCTTACCAAGTAGGACTGCTTAAAAATTTAAATTTAAACATATATTGTAACTTGCATTTTAAGTCAGTACACAAACACTACATGCTTCTGATTAATAAGAATATTTATTAATATATTAAGTTTTTATTTTAATTAATCTATTACTTATTATAAAATATGATTAATATCCTACTTCAAAAATGCAGTCACATTCTCATTTATTCATAAAAATCCTAAATCTTCGGAATCTTAAAATCAAAAGTTATGCATTTAACCTTCTCCTATGACTTAATCATTTCAGAGTGGTAGCGATTGATATCCTAAATATGAGCCACTTTTAAAGATATCTAGGCTCCTCTCTAGCTAGAAATATAACTCTTTAAGATGGTTGGATATCTCTAAATTTTTAAATAGTGAGTTGCTATGTAAAACACTAAATTTTTCACTTTTTTTAGAGATGATTCAAAGTTTATTTATTAATTAAGTACCTTAACAAAACTTGGATTGTTATTTGATTATCATTATATAGAATTCTGAAATGTTGGGGGTTAATAGTAACTTCTAAAAAATGTATTTTAGTTTAAAAAGATAGAAAAAATTGTATAATTAATGGTATAATTATCGGTTCAGGAGATTCCTCTGTAGGAATCACAAAATATTATTTATCAGAGATTTGCAGGAAGCACATAAATTAAGAATAATTTAGTAAGAGTTTAATTCTATTACTTGATAGCAATTAGTTAAATTTAAGTCATTTATCGAGTAATAATTTAACATCAACAATTTACTCACAGTATTTAAATTGTAATAAATTAAAAATAAAGCATTCAAAACTATTACTTATTATATATACATATATACAGAAAGTGAGAATGAAGACAAATAGTAGATTAGCTAGCTTCAAATGGAGATAATTATGAAAACACAAATATTGAGACAATTCTCAAAGAGTGATAGGAGAAATTTGGGTACTTTCAGGCGCAACCTTATGAGCCTTATTAGCGGAAATCCATCATTTGTATATGACACATTGAATCAAATCAATTCAACAGGGTAGGTAAATACTTCTTAAAAAGTTTTATGGCATATTAAAATATTTAATAATCCCTATTTATTTTTTGCATTAAAATATAGTAATTAGTATGTTTATAGATCTTAAATTAGATTTAAATGTCTATTTTTAATTTCTCGCCTTAGTATTTCCTTATCTCTCCAAGAAGGTGTATATAAATTGTAGATCTTAATTTAAAGCTTGAAAATTATAACAATTATTGCCCCGTATAACAAAGATATTTCCACTTAAATATATATCTGACAATTATATAACTAAAATAAATCTATTTATATCGCATATTTAATTTAAAAACTATTTATTAACCAGGATTTAAGATTGCTGCTAATATTTAGCAAAAACTAAATGAACAAAAAAACTATAAAAATTATTTTTACTTTAATGATATATTCTTTTAAAAAATACATAACTAAAACCAAAGTAAATTTAACTTAATGATGTATATTCAGTCTTTTGCTATAAAATTACTCTGATATTTTTCTTCAATAAAAGACATTAATATTTTGTAATAATTAAATTACAGAAAAAATACTATTGCCTGGTCTAGATTAAGTAAAGATTTAAATATAATACTAATTTTGATATTTTACTATTCTCATATATAAATAAAGCGCACAATAGGAGGCTCTTCCTTGGAAATAAATATTTAAGCTCTCAGTATTATTTGCAATTGGGTTAGAATGCTATTCTAACTAAATCTGTTTTATATTTACTGATTAATGCTTGGAAGAGAATAGAAATATCATTTTAAGTCGTTAGTCTTTGACTACAATATCACAGAAATTGTATCACACTAGTTTAAATAACTACATATTTCATTTTTAAATAGCTTGAAATTAAACTAAAAATTAAACAAATAAAATAAGTTTCAAGTACAGTAAGATCACAGATAAATGGAAAAATTAAAAATTATCTTATAAAAGACTGTTATTTTTATGTTCAAATATAATTCATTTAAAATGATATACTTAAAGCAAATTCTCATTTAAGACTATCTAATTGAAATAAACGTCCCTATCAAATCCTCCAATGATTTGGCTTTCCAATTAATAAGATTCCTTAATTTCATAAAATCCTTTTCACTAAAAGTCATAAAAAAGTCCTAAGCCATTAAGCCCATTACTGAACTAAAGAATTTCAATCGCTTTGAATTTATTCTTCTCTAAGTAGGAGAAAAAGAAAGAAATTTAACTTTTAACTTACCGTTCAACAGATACTACTTGTAGTTTTTTCCTCAGATTTAGCAAGTAGTTCCTATACAAGTAGTAATATCAATTCATGATTAGGATTTCTTTTTGACTCTATTAGGATACAAATTGATACTCATCAAAAATCATAAAATAAGTGAATCATTTTTATATTTTGTACACAACATCTCAAAAAAAGGATTTTCCTAAAGCTATTAAATATAAAAAAAATCATATTTGATAGAAATATTAATGATGATGCACTAACTTAGACATCCATATAAATTTAAAATAATCAGCAAATAGGAATTTCAGATCAATAGCTTTTAATTACCGATCTTGATTAATCAATGATTGAGGATGACCAGACTTGTAATCTACTATTTTCTTAGCATTAATAAGTATTTATTGAATAATTTAAAGGGAGGAAACCCAGAATAAAATTGAGGAAAATATTATTAGTATCAATATAAAAATTGTTAAAAAAATACTAAAAAAGTGAAATACAATGATTTATAATCAATGACGTAATGAAGTTTAAATTAACATTAAATCTATGACGTATTGAAGTTTATATTAACAATCTACTTCATTTTTAAATTGTGAAGTCGCAATATGATTACAGCAAACACTTTGATCTAGAAGCCTATGATTAAGAAATGCTCGACCTCACCTGCCAGCCAATCACTCAGTACTATGGATGTAAAGAAACTCCCTTGACTACGGCATTCCACATTGGAGACAATCCTTAAATGGGCATAAACAAAATAACTCAGACTACAGATACGAAAAAGGAAGTGTCATCTCCGACTACCTTTATTACCCTATTGAACACCAAGTTATAGAAGAATTAAACCTGTCTACTAACTATTAGGAAAAGAGGCATTTTTAATTTTCAAAGCTCCTTTTAATAAAGTAAACGCAATTATCGTTACAACAACCTCTCTTATCGAAGTAACATCCATCCTTTCAGATATTGAACATACAGTGAAAACTAAATGTAAAAAATTGAATGACTTGGAAATAAAAGCTTCACTTTACCTATATCTAAAACCAATAACAGGAATATCAAGCCTTATACAAGAGGGCTTTATAGGTTACGAGAGAAAATAATGCTGAGAATCTTCTATAAAAAATTAGAAGATAACTACAAAGAATCTTGGACCTTAATGAAAAAACAAAAGAAGAGGATAATTACCACGACATGGAATTGGACATATGTTGGCTTTAATTAAAACCCCTTCAGTAGTTTGTTTGAGTTTTTGATTGATTGAAACTATAAATTAAGGCATGCTTTATTAGGGTTTTTTTAGGGTTTATGTAGGGGATTAGGAGGTTAAATATTAGTAATTTAAGGGAGTATAAGAAGCGAGTTTTATAAATATTCGACATAAAACATAAGCTTAGTATCATGTGGGAGTTCTATTAACTTTATCTTATAACTAGTTGCTTGATTGTCTTAATTGTAGCATAATTATCTTTGCTTAGCTTTATGATAGTATGATAGGCAAGCTCTCTTAAGCTTCCACTAATCTTTTTTTTCTAAATATTATTTTATTCTTTGCTTTGAATCTCTCTAACTCCTCAGGTAAAGTAATAATTTTTGGCATGTCCCTTTCTATGATTATTGCTACTAGTACCCATAAATCCCATGCTGAATCACCGTATTTCCAATAATCTCTCTTGGAAATACTGGAGTGCTTAATACATTTCCTAAGGCATAGGCTTGCGTTCTCTGAGCTCTATTTGTATAATTATATATACTCTCAGAGGTAGAAAATCAAGCATGATATTTTCTGATTTCAAGTCTCTATGACATAACCGAGTTTGTGAATATCTTCTGTTCTTTCTACGATCTGTTGCACTATCTATCAAATTTATCTTTTACGCCTATTTTCAGATAAGAATTCTCAGTCAGTCATTTCAAGGAGGGGCACCCTAAAAGCTACATAATCTCAATCTAGCAAAATGGATATTATATGCTGACACTCTTTAAACTTTGACTAGTAAAGGGAATAATAGTCATATGCAATCTCCCATATAGAACTTGTCAACAACAAGGAAGTTATTGAATGGATAAATTTGTAAGCGTATTAGTCATCCGTGATAACTCTCTTCTCTATCCTCAAGAGTGAGGCAGCTTTCAAGGCAAGAATCTATGTAAATAAATTTCAAGATTAGTATATTTATAATTTTAATAAAATTAGAAAGGAAATCCATAATTTTTTAATTTACATTAATATTTATGCAAGAGGAAGTATGGAAGGAAGATGGAGTCTCTGAATGATCAAATGAAGCAAATTTAATCTCAAGAATTAATAGGCAAATTTCGAAGTAAAGAGGACCTATACAGATACTTAGTTTAGCAAGGTAAGCTTATACCTTCAACTAACTTATTTACCATAGTTGGATTGTTCTTTCAAATTCAAGAGGGAACTAAAATCTTATTCCTAAAAGCATTACTTAGCGAAGATAAAAAAGTTTATAAGACTAATGAAATTAGGATGATATAGAGACCTAACTACTCATAAATCTCAATTAAAAATCTCTTTGATGATGCAATAGGTGTTCAGACTTTGCTCAAAACCTTCATTCTAAGTCACAACTCTCTAATAAGTTGCCAGAGAGAAACTTTTTGTTTGGTGTTTAGGAACACTAAAACCTGAATACTTTAATGAATTAATTTAATAAGCTCACAAGAAACGCTACACCATTATCCAGAAGAAAAAGAGAAGGCATTAAAATCAGCGAGACGTGGCTGTAAAAACTGCAGAAGTACCCATTCATTTCAAGTATTCGACCATCTACAATTTCCAAATATCCTTCGTTCGATAGCTTAGGATTAAACTAAAATTTCTGATAAATGCTAAACTTGACTTTTACAATAGTGTGCTATTTGAAAGTACTCAAATTTTTATCATAATCCAATCTGTCCACTGTGTATTCAAATTAGTGAATCTTCTGTTTCTATTTATAAACTCATAGAAGTATCTTCATTTTTTACATCTTTGCTTGAGAGATGCTCTCATCAATATTCATAACTTAAGATTATTTTATTTTATTTTAATTTTACAAAAGATAATATACATTATTTTTTTTATTAATAAAAATTCAAGTAATAGTGAAATTTGTTATCAAATAAGGTGATTGTATAGATAAAATTCAAGAATAATAATAAATAATAAATAATAGAAATTTTGTTATTATATATTTAATCATTATATACATTATATATGTGATTAGTACACTCTCATTATTGTAAAGAAATCAATATAATAAACCTTATTAAATAATAAATTAATTATAAAATATAATATATATCTATCAATTAAATTATATTCTTAACTGTTTAGAGAAAGGGACATGTTATACTCTTAACTGTATTCTTATAGAAATTTACGATTACTCATAGTCAATAATAGCAGCTGTCGCCCTCAGTACTACCGCCAGAGCAGCATTCTCATCTTCATTATTAGTATTTGAATACTGTGACTCCAATCCAATATGTTTGGGATAATCAGCACCGAGAGCAACAACATCAAGAGCATCTATAACATCAAGCGGAGTATATACTACGCTCACACCGATGGTACCATTAAGCATCATAATGACCAAATCGTACATAAATAAGAGAGCTATCCTATTATGCACAGCTATATCAAAGGATATCTTATTCGATGAAAGAGCCAAGTTCAAAGATGGAACCTATTTAGAACATGCTCGAAATTAATTAAACCCATTTACTATTGAGAAGTCATCTTGTAATAAATATTTAGAAGTTTCTATTTAGTATCCAGAAGTAGCCACTTTGATTGCTTAGGAAGAAATGTTAATTAGAGCTTATTGCAATTAAGTGAGCTTTCAAAAAGTTGTTTACTAGATGATTCAACTGTCACTCTTGGTTTTGATTACTTCATATTCCCAGATAAAGCTTTTAGAAATGCCCATTTAACTTCATATGTAGCCATGAGTTACGCTAAGATGAAATCCGTATTATTGAAGCTACAACTATTTTCACATGATCAATATTGAATATCTTATTGATAATTACATTTAGTAAGTACCCAGCTATTCAAATGTTAGCACTAAAAATTTTCAAATACAAAACCATAAACTTTATTAAAAGCATATTTGAAGAAATATTCCTAATAGAAGTCATCTTTGAAGGAATATCTTAAATTTAATCCTGGGTATTCAACCTAACCAGAGAATCTAGAGAATATTTTTTAACTCTTTACAGCTATTGCCTCCATAATTGAAATATTTTAAATTCTAGAGGAATTAGGATTCATGCTGAATTTTTATGAAAACTAGAAATTTCTAACAATTAGATTAATAAATAGAAATGTGATTACAATTCTGGACAATATATATATATATCAAAATAAATTGTATCTTCTTTCCATGTTCCTATTTTAAATTCACCATTCGTATATTCTTATACTTTTACACTATGTTTTATGTACTCCTGCTGAATATCTTTCTTCTTCCTTTGTTTCCTCCAGGTAGGACTACAGTAAGAAAAAATAGATTATTTTTGCAACTTACATTTATTTCTCAGTTTCTACATTTATTAATATAGTTGTTATAATTTTTAGTTTTCATTAAAAATTCAGAATGATTAATAAAGAAGAGGAATTTACTAAGCACACTACATTTACTCTCTGATTTAAAGAAAAAGTGCGAGCCAACAAAAGAATATTAAAAAGCTTTCATAATATTAGCATTCACTTAACATTAATAAGACACAGATGGTGTAGAACATTAAGAACCCTGATTATCGAAATCTCTCACAAAGACATGCACTGGCTTAAGAAGGAATTTAGGAGGGCACTTATTCAAGATCCCAATGCTCCTTAATAAGATGTTTAAGTGATTTTATTTGTAGGGTATAGTTGAAGTCTTATTTGGGTTAGTATAGAATTAGGTCTGTTTGCAAAATGAGATATAAAAATTTTGCGATTTTAAGGGTCTATTTATGAAGAGAAATATTTAGACATATTGCTTCAACTTAGGTATGGTTCTAGTATTAATATAGACTAATTCAAACCTGAGCCAAATTATACAGCAATATTGGAGCTCTTACGCAAGAGTGCCTCTACTTAAGTATCATTTCTTGCTAACTGTTAAGCATTTTTATTATGGTTCTTAATAAAATCCTGCTAGAAGATAAATTTTTTAGCAGCATATTGACTACCTCTGCGACTCTAATTCTTTGAAATATTGGGCTTACTTTCAATTTTATTATCGAGCTGGGATGTTTCATCGCTAATTTCCAGACATGCGCATATCTCCATAAACAATTGGAGAAATAGTATTACTTTTAATACTGTCAATATAGTGAAGAGAGTGATTGACTTTCATGCGCCATTTCATAGAAATAATTAAATGCAGAAAGCTATTACTAATAACATCTAGTTCATACATGCTAATGAAGCAGTATATACATTAAATGTCTTTTATAATTAGTCTTGTTACAAAAAGTATGAAAACATAGAAGTCTATGACAATAAAGGAAAGGTTGTCACTCTTGCAATTTTAGCTGGTATCAGCTAAGATTTAGGCTAGGAAACTTGTGTTATTCATCCTCGCTCAATGATGCATATTCTATAAAGTTCATAATTCTACTGGAATTAAAGTAACACTACGCACTAACTACAAGAAACTCATGCTGTATCACCTAATGCATGATCAATAAATTTATAAAGTAGAATTAATACAGAGTTGTTGCAATAGTGTGGGTAAAATTAGACTATGATACTTGCAAGGAAAGGGAGAATAATTTTTATTAATAAATTTTAAACTTAAATGTATTATTAAGCGAGTATAATTAAAATGGGGAGATTGTTAAAATTAAAATAAAAAAAGAGATCAATTAGAATTATGTTGATATCAATATACATTAGTAAAGATCAAACAGTCACTAATTTGAATTAAGTTTAACTATATGCTTATATAACTTTAATTTATTAATCAAACATGGAAATATCTGATTTTTGTTTTTTCAACTTTTACGATTCATTTCTATTTGAGGGCATCGACCTAGTTGTTGATGTAGCTGATCTTTAAGTTTTTTCATAAAATTTTCTGAGATATCTTCAAAGTATCTTCAGAGAATCTTCAGGATATCTTCCTCAAAAAATAAAAAGTGTAGAGAGTGTGGAGTTCGACAGCAGCAATAACAGCAGAAATAGCAATAATAGCACTAATAATCTCAAAATCAAGCATTATTAGGAGTATGGTTGAAATTCTAGATGATTTCAAAATTTACATCACTGATTTTTTCATCGTTTTCATCGACATCATCTTCATCATCATCTTCAATATTTGGTCTCACATCTATGAATTAATGAAAACTAGAAGTTTTTGAAAAAAATCCAAGACTCCTAATAATGCTTGATTTTGAGATTATTAGTGCTATTATTGCTATTTCTGCTGTTATTGCTGCTGTCAAACTCCACACTTTCTACACTTTTTATTTTTTGAGGAAGATATCCTGAAGATTCTCTGAAGATACCCTGAAGATATCTCAGAAAATTTTATGAAAAAACTTGAAGATCAGCTACATCAACAACTAGATCGATGCCCTCAAATAGAAATGAATCGTAAAAGTTGAGAAAGCAAAAATCAGATATTTCCATGTTTGATTAATAAATTAAAGTTAAATAAGCATATAGTTAAACTTAATTCAAATTAGTGACTGTTTGATCTTTACTAATGTATATTGATATCAACATAATTCTAATTGATCTCTTTTTTTATTTTAGTTTAACAATCTCCCCATTTTAATTATACTCGCTTAAAAATTAGTTCACTAATCAAACGAACTCTTAAAAGGATTAGGATTCTTTTTCTTTTCTTCCTCTTAAAGCTTGAAAAGGCCCTAATTATCTTCTTTTAGAGCAATCTCCTGTATCTTTTCATTTCCTCTGGTTTTTATATTTCATGATAAAGTCTCAAGCTAACTTTAAATACTGCCTGCTGTGTTATTTTTCTGTGAACCTATGCATCTCTTTCATAAGGAATTTACCATTTTAAGATTTCCTTACAAAGTTATATGCTAATGTTTTCTTGAAAATATGGATTCTTCTTAAGTTCCTCAAACCAGGCCGTACTTATAAATATGCCTTGCTTCTTTAATCTTCAAATAGAGTATCGTTTCTTGTGAGATTCTTCAATAATTTGTCTCAAATAATCCTCTTTTATTGTACAAGAGTACCAAAGAAGATGCTCCTTTCAGGCAACTTGTTTTAAAGTTACTTCTTGCTAGGAGGGTAAACAAACACTTTCTCATCTTTCATTGCATCTTCGTAGACATTAGTGACTAAAATTTCTGGGTAGTTAGTTATTTCAATCAGTTGATCTCTTTATTTTTGAAAGCTTTCTTCTTTTCGCAGAGTGTAGCTTTTGAGAATGAAATTTGGTACCTTCCATCGTTGGTAGGAATAACCAACTGCATATAACGTTGATTACCATCAATTTATTTACCATGCTAAGTGAGGTATCGATAGAGGTCTTCATTGCTTCTGAATCTTGAAATCATTTCTTGTGCCTTAACCATTTTGTGTTTGGTCATTAAGTGATTTCATCTTTGAACCTCTTTCTATTCATGAATTTCAAATTATAATTTATAGACTTCTAGATCCTATTGTTTAAAACCTTAAATTGTAAATATGGGCATTTTATAGAAGATTAACCCTGTAAAAAAACATGGAGTAAGTTTGCAGAAGCTGTAATTAATTTTAGAAATGGTACTACATTTTCTCAAATTAATTCCATTAAATAATTATTAAATTTGTATTAATTTAATTAGTATTGGTATAAATTCGTTTAATTTTAATGGTACCAATTTCGTAGTACCAAAATTTAATTATTACCTAGTTTTAATCCAACGAGATTTTATTGGATAAAAATTTAAAACTTGTTCAAAATTTAATTGGTTCAAGTACCAACCGAGGACTTTGATAATTAGTAACAAAATCAAAATTATTAAGACTGTAATAAGTAAAATTATCGCGATAAATTTCAGAGGAGTGTGATTATTTACAGCTTAAATTTAACCATGACTTTCAAATTTCTAGCTCTAACAGAGTGAATCTTATAAGTATTATAATAGCGATATAATAGAAATTGAAATTTGAATTTAAAACATGGCGCTCAACTTGAATCGTAAAGCAGCTTCATTAGGAATTTGTTAATTCTAGCTTAAATTTGGTTGAAACAAAAGAAACCAGAAGTTATTTATGTTGAGAGAGAAGAAGAATTAAAGGCTCTTGTATTTAAAGCTAGCGTCTTCTTCATTGAAGTTTAAAACAAAAAATAGAGAGCATAGATTGGAGTTTAAACATAAATTGAAGATGCTGAGGAAGTTAAGAAACACTATAGATCGAAAAGATTAAAGCTTTTTAATCCTAAGACTGCTAAAATTTATTCTCTACCGATTTAAGTTTAAAGAGACATATAAAATAGGTGCACTTTGGTAAGAGTAAGGTATACTTTAAACATGATAAGGTCGATTGCAGTTACTAGTGCACCATTAGTGAGAAATCTTATACTCACTCAGCTAAAGTTAGGAAGCACATGAAAAACATCACCTTAGTAAATTCTTGATTTAAGATTAAGAGACTTAAAAGACTTGGGCTAGCCAAAAAAAGAGAAAATCAAATACTATTGAATCTCAAAGAGAGCAGTAGGAATAGCTAGAAAGGTAGAAAAGATACGAATCATTTAACAAACCTGGAAATAGAGCAGTTATCGAATGAATAAAAAATAGAGCTAATTATGTCCCTGCTCTTAATTCAATTGACATAGGGCTGCATTTAAAATTACTCAAACAGTCCCTAACAAACCAAAAATTAAAAAAATGGATTAATATGAATAAAAGAATCTATACTTACAGCTATCTCATTAAGAATGAGCAGTATCAGAAAGAATTTGCCGGTGAATATATCATACTTAAAGAGGCATAGGAAAGGAATTTCAAATATTTGATTAAGTTATACAGAGTTATTCTTGGCTATGGTTTCATAGCTCTAAGACTTAAGAAATATGAAATGACTATAAGTGATTATCTCTATCATAACAGACACCCAGATGATCTAAAGAAGTTATTCTAAAGACAAAGGGTGTGAAAGAGCTTAATAAATAAGGCTATGTTCACAGAATTTTGAAGCCAGAAAATGTTATGCAAAACCTCTGTCCTTTAGAAATAGTAGTCGTTGTTTTCAATAGAAGCATAAGGCAAAATATAGTAACACTTGCAAAGGTAGTTGCACTCCTGTATACTTCCCAGCAAGAGAGAAGTGAACTAATGGATATGTTTAATAAAATGTGTGGCCAGTAGCAGCATTAATATTAGAGTACAATATTGAAACTATGGCTTACTTTGGCAATAAGCATGAAAACAATCGATAAGCTGGTAGAGAAGCATTTAAAGCAGAGTGAGATTAGTTAAGTAATAAAATATTGTAAAGAAGACAATCGTGAGAGCACCTGCCTATCCTCGCTAATCCTTAGACGATATGTTAAACCATCTACAGAAAGCAAGATTTATGAGGTATAACAAAAACAATCAGATAAAATTCGTTTGATTTAAGGCAATTAATATTCAATAAATACATAAAAAAAACTCAAATAAAACCTGCGTTTTCAATACTTACCGAATTATGCCTCCCAACAATACCCTACAAATCAAATTACTAAAACATCTAATAAAGGAGTTTTGGGGTTTTTATTGCAGCATTAAAACATCTGAATTTCGAAGAAGTGCCAAAGAAAATATATGTGAATTAACTTTATATATATATATATATATAAAGTCATCTCGAATATAAAGCTTGATTTGGTTAAATTTATTGCATATGAAATCTTTTTCGAGTTCGGATATACATTCGTCGTGAGAGCTTTATTGCTTATTACAGTGCTACCTTTGGTTGATCGGTATGGTATTTTTCATCAATAATTTCGTTTGCTAGAGTGAAATTTCATAAATGGCTGACTGACCCCAACCCTATTACCAGCCCTTATCAGAATTACAACTACCTATACTAAGAATTTCACGATCTAAGATATATAGGTTGACTCAAAAGAAGTTAATACCGCTGCTTCTCTGCATCACAAAAGACTTAACCTCTCTACCCACTACCGCAAAACTGCGAAGGATAAAAAGATGCTTAAGAGTACCCGATAAACCTCACTATATGAGAATAAGGCGACAATGGCATAGCACACTTTGCTGTAGCGACTTCAAGAATTTATTAAAGGAAGTAAATTCAGCTACCAATAAAAGTTCCCTCACAGTCAACAATCTTAACAATGCAAAAAACTTTCCTGGTCGAAAATTCTGAGGACCAACTGATTTGGGTATCTCAAGCAAAAGCACCTCAACTTCTATTTCTGCTACCAAAGAGATCAGCAATCTTGAGGATCTATTTAAAGGCTTCAATCTGCTCAAGCTCAAAGCCTTGCACAGCAAGATCATCTGTCCGAAGCCAGAGGAAATTACAGAAAGAGATTTGATAAAAGATTTTCAAGAACTTGTAAGAAATTTAGAGATTGTTTGATTCGTCAAGTTACAGTTAAAATGCTGTGGTATTAATTAAAGATAAAATTTATATTTATTCCTCATTCTCTCAATTTTTCTTTTAATTTAAAATATTATTATACTTTTAAAAATAGCACAATGCATGATTTAAATATGAATAATTTTTTATAAGTCGTCTTGATCATGTTCTTAGTCTTTATCTGTTTTTCTTACTTTTTTTCTCTCCTTAATTTATAAATTTACACTCTGCATCTCTTTTAATAAAGTAATACAATTACTATTATAGCTTGGATAATTTTACATATAATTGATGAATTAATTAATAAATATTTCTACTACATAATTGTCGTGAACTAAATCATTTCATAATTGCAATGTTAATCTACAATTTATTCAGTTAAAATAATTATATCAATATCTTTGGCATTGGAATGCATTACTTATAATACTTTAAATTTATTAATATCAAGAAAAAAATATATGTAATAAAAGTTACGGTTGAGTTATTAAATAATTTTAAAACACAAAAAAGCTATAAAATTTAATTGAATATAATTTGAATTATTTTATATATTAATCGAATAATTATGTATATCCTGTTTACTTTCTATGATTACCCTATCAAATATTTATTTTTTCAACTTTTATAGATTTAGAATCTGAATTTTCATTTGTTATTCTACTTATTAAAAGTATCAAATATTTACTGTGAACATTTATGATTCTTAAATTTACAATGAAAATAGATTACTATCCACAAATAATTACATATGAGTCATAATAAAACATGCTCTATTGCTATTTGATTATTCCTAATTCAAGTAAGAACTATGCATAAGACTATAAGGGATATTACTTTATTGAGAAAAAAACTTATAAGAGTTTTTATAAACTATATATTGCTATTAATAAAAAGACAAAAATGTTATATTTTTATATAAGAGGAAATTTAGATCAATTATTACTATATATACATATTGATATATTAGTTGAGACCATTATCAAGTAGAAAAATGTTGGTAATAAACTTTAAAAAAATTATGTACTTCTTAAAAACAATGGTAGAATATTTGAATATACTCAAATAAAATAATAAAGAGTGATTAATTATATAGAACAATTATAATGTAGTATAGATTCTAATACATGGATTAATTTTAAATAAATGAAATATATTTACAATTGAAAAAAAATTAACAATGTCTCGCATTCTAAATTCATATTATCGCAAAATAATTGAACATTATCAATCAAATTTTTATCTGTTATTTTATTCAGTTTTCCACATACATTTAAAAATAACTTAATAACTTGCAATGCCTTTTATGATGATTTAATTGATAAAAATATCTTTAAGGAGAAATTCCATGAGAATATTATGGGAGAGACATAGCTTTAGTAAAATTATAAATTTTATCTCATACCAATGATTAATTTTCAATATTTTTTATCAAGCATTTCTGAGTTCTCTTTTTCTGAGATTGGAATCTTATCTATTAATTCAATAGCATCTAATTGATAAGTCTGATTTCTATAAACATTGAAAAAGCTCCTGAAATTTTGCATACTGCTGATTTTTTTAAAAGAATTTGAAATTAATAAAAAAAAGATTAATGAATTAAATATTTTTTAGGTTTCGCTTAACCTCTGCTGATAAAGCAAAATCCTCAATTTTGATCTCAATCATAATTGTAAATTTTCTTATATTTAAAAATCATTAATTTTCTATCTTGTCTGCTATCCTCCATAACAATTGAAAGTTATAAGGATTCTTTAACAATAGCAGCAACTTTTAAGCTTTTCATGACACTATAAAATATTGCATTAGCTGCATCAACAATGAGATGTTATCATACTAAATTTTATCATTAGAAACTGAAAATGTCAAAAAGCTAACTTTTTTTATTTTTAAAGTCCAAAAAAGCTTACAGTCATTGTCTTTATAAATTCTTTATATAAATTTTTCAAGGGCAGATTTTTTTATGACTTGTGTAAAATTATGTCAAGAAACCTTAAAATGACACTTTTCTAAACAAAAACAGTCAATTAAGACTTTTCAGTCCATATTATGGAATTCTGATTAAAATTATAATATTTCTTATATTTAATAGTTGATGTTATTCAGAAATCATAATATGGATTAAGAAGTCCTAATTGACTGTTTTTGTGTCGAAAAGTGTCAGTTTAATGTTTTTAGAAACAATTTTGCACAAGTAAAAAAAATCTGCCCTTGAGAATTTTTATTTAAAAATTTATAAAGACAATGACTGTAAGCTTTTTTGGACTTTAAAAATTAATTGTAAAAGCAACCTTATAACTTTCAATTGTTATGGAGGATAGCAGACAAGATAGAAAATTAATAATTTTTAAAATATAAGAAAATTTACAATTATGATTGAGATCAAAATTGAGGAATTTGCTTTATCAGCAGAGGTTAAGTGAAACCTATAAAATATTTAATTCATTAATCAGTATTTATTAATTTCAAATTCTTAAAAAATCAGCAGATTTCTAAATCAGAGAATTTAGCTCCTGTATCATTTTATTTAATTTTTATAATCTTAATCCCTTTTTGTTGGAAACTAATTGAATAATTATCTTTGACAGTAAT
>ARYC01010425.1:0-10295 GCA_000711775.1 Oxytricha trifallax | reverse complement strand
TCATTGAATTCTGTAAATGTTTTTTTCACGGCTAATTTTAAAATTTTCTAAATTTGTTCCAGATTTGGGTAAAAAGTTCCAGTTTTGGAGGGGGTACCCAATATTTGCTAGTAGGTTTTTTCTTCTGATTCATCAGATTCATATTTATTATTATCTGTTAAGATAACCATCCTAATGTAATTGAGAAATTTTTTCTGAAATAATTTAGGATTAACTATACAACTTTGAATAATCATAAAGTAGCTGTAGAATAAGAAAATTTTAATGTTTTAAAACTTTTCTTCATACATCAAATGCTTTCTTTCTTCTTCGATTATGCTTGAATATCTGTTTCTAATATAATAAAGACTTAACAAAAACATAACAAAGACATTTTATAATAAATTAATACTTCATTTTAAATTGAAACTGCAATTAAGTTTTATAATGATATTTTTTATACCACTGTTACTTAATTTTCTGTCTTGAAGCGTTTTTTTATAGCTAAAAATTTACATTCAAGCAGATTAGCTTATGTATCACCGACTGACATTTTAAAAATTTTCTCAAGTAAGTATAACTTATACTAAAGAAAGAAATATCGATAAATGGAACTTATATATAAATGATTATTAGGTGAATTAATTAGTATGGTTCTTTTAAAAAATATAAAGGTTAAAATAGGTAAGATACAGTATGAAGTTTGAATTTTACTGGAAGATATTAGAATATTAGTGAATAAAAATATATCATTATTACAACTATATATACCTTAGTAAAATTGTATCAGAGAGATAAAAGGATTAATCATTGAGATAAAATTATGTTGCTTATCTATTTTTAGATAAATTTGCATTTATGCATTTATCTAACAGTTTGCCTTTTATTATATCTATCATTCACAAAGTAAATGTGTATATTTTCTCAAAATGTAGGGGGATAAATCTTAACGAAGTTATAATTACTTTATATCTAAATAACATAAAAAGGATCTATGCAAGAAGATTTTATTTGTTATTAATTTAAATTTGTCATTTTAATTTTATGGCGTATTAAAGAATTTCATCATTATGTTGCGAGAAATACTTATTTCCTCTAAAAATGTTAATAATTTGAATATAGTATAAACTATTTGATGTGTAATAATAAAACAATATAAAATTCTTTTAGATTCAAAAGTAAAATAATATCATGTCAAGTAAAATGACAATAGTTTTTTATTTTATATAAATTTGAATTGAATTATCAATTAAAATAATTATGCTGAATTATTTAACAACAATTTAATTTTTGATTTATGGTAAATAAGAACTTCTGTTATAATTTGATAAAAATCTTTATATAAATAATGATTAATAAATTAAGCATATACGTATGGTAGAAATTAATGGCCTAAATATACAACTCTCTTTCGTAGTATTAGACATTTAATTATTTACTAAAAAGTAAAGATTTAAGGAGAATTTGAAACATTTGATTTATTTTTTTAAAAATTTTATTATATAGATGGTTATTGAAAAGTAAGTGGAAGACTATAGTTGAAAATAAATTCAATTATTAAAAGATAGTGTTGATTGAAATTTAAATGAAATCATAATGTTTTTTTTATAGAAAATAAAGTGATATACAAATGAATTAATGATATTAACAATAGAAATATTAGTAATAGTAAATCTATAAAAATACGTTTCATCTTGATCTTCTTACTCATCTTCATTTTCATCATCGAAAATCTTAATTTTTTTACCTTCTCTCTGTGGCTTCTTGAACTTCCTTTTCGTTGAAGCTTTCATTCATACTAGGTGGAACCCCTGTAAAAATAAAACTTTAGATATGTTTTTTTTATAATTTACATTAATGTTGAATGACGCTGCACCTTCTGATCGGACATTTTCAATTATTGATTTCATCATTTAATTTATTGAAATAATTCACTTTATTCAAACAATATCGTAATCTTGAAACAACAATAGTTCACATTATTCTTTTTTTATATTGCTTAACAATCAACCTATCCTATTTGTGTTTATTAATCCTTTCTTTCAAGACATCCGTCTTAGCCTCCAGACCTTTAAAGTACCCTTATTAATGAGGTATATTTATTATATATTTGTTTTTTGTCACTCAATTTAATTGAGTGACAATCTTCTTCTTCTGATTCTTTATTTCATTTATTTTTATTTTAATTTAACATTTCTTGAATATTATTATTAATTATAAAATCGAAGACTTAAAATCAATGAGACACCAATCTTATTTTTGAAATGCAGCTGCTGAACATGGAATTTGACAAATATTAAAATGAAATATAAGAAGAAAAACTCGAAATGTGTGGATTAAATTTATACAGTGCGCTAACTTAGGGTTTTTAGAATCTGTAAGAGGACTACAGCTAAAACAACTAAACATATTTTTTATTTCTTATAATATGTAATTTAAAATCCTCAAAAAGTCCAACATAGGTAATTATTAAAGCAAACATGAAGGTTTTTTAATATGAATATTATGATAATTTGATATAATTAGAATTTAATTTGCTGTTTTTATTATTAATTATAATGATATAACATTCTAATATATTAATGCACTAAAAAAATATAAAAATATTGATATTATTACATATAATAAATATGTGGGAAAAATATAACAAATAATAAAAGAAAATCTATTTATGTAGCAGCTATTTAAAATAAGAACTAGTACAACTTAATCAAGCTTTTTCCATATTTATGATGAATTCTTAATTTCATCATTCACATACAATTATGATCTATTTGATTATGCTTTCACAAAGAAATACATCCATTTTCGTTAAATGCTTAACATTTCAAAAGTCTATTTTATTTGCATTAAATTATTTTAATATTTTTTATTTCTATATTAAATCATTTTTATTTGATTATATTAGCTATATATATATATATATATATATATTTTTTTTCAGAATTTCCTTAATAATTTATATAATTTATTTTAAATTTTCCTTCTTTTGAAAATATAAAATCTTCATCTTTCATTTATTCAATTGTTCTTATATCAAAGACCGATTTTTCATATTATGATTAAGTTTGTGAGGAATAAATGAGTTTACATGTATAAATATTTTTATTAAATAAATATTTATTTATTTTATTTTTTAATTTGACATTGTCTGTGTATTTGATGTTATTATTTTTTTGCTATTTTCAGTTAATCAATTATTGATTTCATAAAAGCGATGATATTATTATAAATCATTATACAAATAGTCCTAATATATTATCAAAAGGAAGAAAGTGCGCATGTTGAACATTCGTTTTAATTAAATAAATTAATTTTCAAAGATATTGATAGCTTGTTGATATATTCATGCCTTAGGCATTTTATTGGCAGATAATTTATTATATTCTATCTTTTACTTTTATTTTACTAATTTAAAAAATATTGAATCTCTTTTATAATCATTCTGCCACAAAATTAATCTCTTAATGCCATAATTTTATTAATCTATCAGGAAGCCCATTTAACAAGGACCTAAAAAATTTAATGGTTTAATCCTAATAATCTTTAGCTATTTTGTAAACTTGAATGAATAAATCTTTTCAATCAGCCAATAATGAAGCATAATAAATAGAAAAACCTTATCTTAGTACTTTTGAGAAGTGACAGTTTATATTATATATAAAATTTCCTAAAAGAATGTCCTTGATTATGTTAAGACTATTAATTTATACTTTGGTTTTAACTTTAGATAGTAATTTATTCATTAGATTTGTGATAATTGATAAATTAAATATTTATTTAATAAAGCTATTCTAAACAAATGCATTTTGAGTACCTTTTAGAAATATATTGAAAAATTATAAATATGATAATGATATTAATTGGTTTGGGTGATTTCTAAAATTTTTGCCATAAAAATATGGTAGAATTTAGTGTTTTAGTTTATAAACAAATAAAATATTAGAAAATTCAATTATCATTTAATTGTCTTTGAACACTAATTAAAAGAAAACCATGACTTCTTACTTTTGTTAAAAAATTTATAATTAAAGCTTATTTACATCTTATATTATAATAAATCAAATTCAGTCTAATGAATTATTACTTATAACATAAATTAATATATTTTTTTTTAGTATAAGCGTTGGCAAAATTTTAAATTTGCCAACGCATGATGGAGATTTGTTAATTATTTAATTTAAATTATGTATTGGTACATTGATTAAACATAAATTCATGACTCAAAAATGATTTAATTATACGTATTATTTCTTTTAGAGCTATTGCTTTCCATTAAGAATCACAAAAGCACCCTTAAGTCATTTTATAATATTATTTTTAGGGAGTTTTTGTCTTTGTTTTATTCTTTTTTTAGTTTTCTAAAATTTATTTAATTTAATATAGATCCTCTATGATTTCTATTAGTTATAAAGAATTTTGAATCCTAAATTTACCTTAAACTAATAAATTATCCTTTGATATTTTCTAATAAATATTGAAATCGCCCTAATACGTCAGCAAATTTTAAAATGCCAACTCCTCAATTATTTATTTATATATAAAAATAAATATTATTCATGAATAGACTTAAACACGATTTAATCAAATTTAATTTTTAAATTATATAAATAAAAGAAAATGTCAATGATTTTGGATTTTAATGACTTATATATTAAGTAAGTCATTAATACTCTCATTTTGTTACTTTTATTGAAAATTTTTTAAATATGACTTAGCTTAAACTTATAATATTCAAATAAACAAAAGAATTATATAAATTTACAGTTATAATTACAATATAAACATCACAAGCAGTAATACCATAAGTTATAAGAAAAAATAGCAATAAATTCAGAGACAGTAAAGAGATAAATATATTATTATTAAATGAATAAATTTCAAAGTAAAATGCACACAACTACTAATTTATTTCGATTATTTAAATAAATTCATAAACAATAAACAAATAATATTCAGTTAATATGTAGTATTGTACACAAGTTCGCAGATTATAGTACAAATTAACTTAATAGACAATTTAAAAAACAAAGAAATAAATTGAAAATTATTATTAATGTAAAATGAAAATAGTGAATATGCAATTTTGATCAATTATTTAATGAGTTATTTCTCTTTCTTTCACCAGCTTCTAAGTCCATGAGAATCAAGAAATGAAGCTACAATTGTCGAATGTTCTATTTTATGATTTTTAAATATCAAAAAAATAAAATAAATATTTGGGGGAAAGAAATTCTACAAAATTGCTAAACTATTCCACTTTTGATTTATACTTTGCCATTTAACACATAATCTTTTTAATTTAGACTATTTGATTACTTTTATGAGATTAATAAATTAATTTTTGCTAAATTAATTCACAGATGAACCAAGACTGAAATATCTAATGATTCATAATTAATCTAAGCACAGTGGATTTATTAGATTAATTCATATTGTTCAATAAATCAAATTATTTTTAGGTAAAAATTATTAATTATAATTTATAATTCAAATTCTCAATATAAAAACTTAATTTATTCATAACTAAAATATTTCCATGAGTTTTATGTATATTGTGTTATAGATAATAATAGATAATTGTTTTAAATATTATGTAAAATATATTATTATTCAAAAATCCTAATATTTATTCATGTAAACATTACAATAAATAAGCAAAGTTTAAAAATACTGATTAATTTTATCAACACAATATAATTTAAAATTTCAAATTATCCTAACTTTTTTGTGGTTATATTTTTGCTTTTAAATAACTTAATTCTTAAAAATATCTATTCTTGCAAGTTATATATATATATTAAAAATACAAAAATCTTAATGAGAAAAAAGCTTTAATAATGCATAATACTAATTAATCATTAAATTTCCAAAGAATTTCAATGTTTTTAATAGTTAAGATTAACATGTAAATAAATATAGCGTTAAACTCACTTCAAAATGGAGAGTATGAAGGGGAGTCTAGGATAAAGACTAAATTACGAAAAAACATCAAGTAAGTTTAAATTCAAATAGCTAGATTAGGATTATGATAATCAATTTATTTAGATAGTGTGATTTCTCACAATCAGTCATAATATAAAAAAATAGGGAATAGTAAAATATCTAAATATTCAAAATTACATTGTTGAAAACAAAATACAATTATTATAATTATTTTTTAGAAATATTGATGAATTTTTAATTATTATTATATTTTTGGGACCAAGTAGTAAAAATAAATTTACTACTTGGTCCCAGTAATTATATTATTTGTTTATTTATATTAAAATTATTTAAAAAATCTAAACTTATAAATATAAAATTTTATTTCTTTTTTATTAATTTAACATTTAGTTTGCTTATGCTTATTAAAGAGAGTAAATGAGTTAGAAATTTTTTTAAAAATTAACTTAATTTTATTATATTAAGTCTTAATTAAAATTATTTGATTTAATAACATTTCATGGTATTGAATAAATCAAGTTTATTTTATAACTTAGTTAACTTTCATTATTTCTAAAATTAATTAAATTCTATATATCTATAAATTATTAATAAAATACAAAAGATCGGGAAATTATTTTTTTGAAATCTAAAATAACAGACAGGAAATTGATTATTAGAAGTACAATAACTATTATTTATATATAAATGCGATAATATGTCTGCGAAAATTGAATTATTACTCAGCATTTCTTAACTGAGTTTATTTAAAGTTGTAAATATATTAGATTTTTTATATTATTTTTCAAAAACTTTGTATTTTAGCGAACAATCCTTGCACAATTAGTTGAACACCATATGAATATGAACATTTTTGTTGTATTGTGTTACAAGTGTCACAATTCACAACATTTCATTGGTTATAGACAACTTTTGACAAATTAATATGATTGTGATTCATCATTTGTGCACTGTATTTTAGAATAAACTCATCTGTAGACCTAAGTATAAAGTAAGTACTTGTATAACGAAAAAAATTAAGATTTAATAGAGTTTAAGAAATTTACTTACTCAAATATGAAAACAAAGAGTATTCCACTCTCATTTTACTTTTGATTTAAAAATATATAATTATTTTCAGATATAAATATGTTTATCATTAAAATTTAATTTCAAAAATATATGCATAATAATGAAAATGGTTTTAATATATTTTTAAATTACTGTTTCTGTAAATAAAGAATAATTAAAATTATTTGAACAATTAAAAATTAAGCAAAATCATTGAATGTGAGTTATATTCTATTTATCAATTTTTTAATTAATAACGATAGGCGTGATTAAATTATTTATTTAAGGATTTATATATTCTAAATTTTACTGCTATTTTGACTGAATATAAAATATATAAAGGGGTTTCTCACTAAAAAATTTTAATTTTTGTTTTAATTATATCAGATATCAACCATTCTGACATATATTTTAAATATCTTTATATGAAACCTGCATGTTCCTTGATTGAAAGATATTTATTAATAAATAATTAATAGAAAATTAAAAAATTATTTTTGTGATAATATTTTAAAGGTTATATAGGCTTCATAGTATATTAAATATCTTTTTATCAAATAACAACTGAAGTTAATGATTTAAGTGGGTTAAGTTACATATTAAAATATTTAAAATTTGCTTTATCCTATCTAATCAATTTAATTCTATAATAATAATTAAAGTGATTATCTGCTGCTTTCTAATTTTAAGACTACCTCATAAATGAAGTGATATAATTTTAATTAGGAAATCTTCTTCTGTTTAAATTCTCATAATTTTATGTACTTTCTCTCATTCTTTTCACTGCTGTAATTCTTATACTTTTATGCTTAATTATTTTCATCAAGTACCTACATTTCTAATTAATAATTTTTTTTAATTAATTTAGCTCTTTATAATAATTTTAACTTCTTAAGTTTACTTATGAATAATAAAGAAAATATTAAATAATTTGCAAAATTATGAAAACCTGTACAATTAAAGTTAAATATAGCTTGTTTGAATTTGTATAAACACTTATTATTCGTATTTGAAAGGAATTAAATTATAAGAATTACTGAGAAAATTAAAACAATAGCCGATAAACTTAGCGTAATTTCTTTTTATTAAAGCATAAACTTTTTTTAAATAAAATTTAGATATATCAAAATATTTATATAAAAGCATATTATTTATACAAATTTATGTTAATAATATAAATACAAAAATAAAATTAATTTTGTAGATTAATACGCCCTCTGCCAATATAGTTTTAAAAATTAAGTAATATACAGAAATGAAATAATATCAAAATCAATTAAAGTAAAATAAACAAATATATTCATTCCAAATATAAAACCCCATAAATTTTTTAAGAATTAAGATAAGAGGGTACAATTGATTAATTAAGAATTATTATTATATTGGCGTAAATTTAATCTATTTAGACTAATAATTAAAGCCATTGGCTCGAATTATTTTCCATTTAAAATAAACCAATCAGGGTGTGTATATTATCTTTTACGTTTTTAATTGATTTTAGCCAATATAATAATAATTCTTAATTAATCAATTGTAACCCCTTATCTTAATTCTTAAAAAATTTATGGGGTTTTATATTTATATATGTTTTGAATAGAAGGGGATAGGGTTTCAATACAACAACAAATATTTGAAATATAAAACAAAAATTATATTTCATATTATAAATTTAAAAAAATCTCAAAGTAAAACAATATACCACGAGCATTTATCATATTTACAAGTTTGAAGGGAGTGTCAATAAATGTGAGAAATATATTAATTATTTGGATTATGAAAAATATAAAATTAATTAACTTTAAAGGACAGATAGAAAAATGATTATTACAGAATTTGATTATGGAAATTTCTAAAGATTATTACACATTATTAAATTTTATCAAGTTCAGTCAAGACAAAAACTAATTAAAATCTTGAAAAATATAACTTATTTGTATTTTTTAATTCTCTCTATAACATGATATAATTATTATAATTTGAGTGATGAGGTCTTTGAAGTAAAAATTAATAAAAAATATTTTCACCATTAAAAACTAATGCCCAAAATTAATTAAATTTAAATTAATATAAAAATTAAGGTGTGAAATAAGAGGCCCTGAATCGGGAAGGCCTTAAAAACGCGAGTTTGTAGAATTGCAAAATTTGCAAAAAATTAAATTAATTTCTATAATATTTCTAAAATCTTTATATGGAGAAAATTCCATTGTAAACTTATTGATTACTTTTTAGGTTCGTGAGGGCACAGCAATTATGTAAAATTTATCAATTAACAGTAAAACAAAAGAAAAATTTCCTGCAACATTGGAACACCAAACTAACCTTGCATTTATAAAATTGGTATAAGGTTATTTATATAAGATTGCTGTTGGCAAAAGCATTATTTTTATAATTTAAAATATCTTAAAAAATAAATACATTTTTAGTAATTTTGGCAATTCTCCAAACTTGAGTTTTGAAGGCCTTCTGGTGCGTTTTACAAGGCCTTATTTCACAGAGGAATTTTAATTTTAATTTAATTTATCTAATTTTGGGATTTAGTTTTAGATTAATTTCTAATATTTATTATTTCTGGGTAAAAATATATCTTCTTTAATTTCCACAAACTAATTTTTGCAATGACGTTATAGACCATAATATCATGTCTTGTAGAGAATAAAAAAATTTAATTAAATTATATTTTTTTAGACTTTTACGATTTTTCCTTGGCTGAACTAGGTAAAATGTAGAAAAGTGTAAATTTGTTAAGAAATGTCTTTTACAATTACAACTAAATAAGTGTTTAAGGGGTGTTTCAGTGCTCAATAAAATTTTGTTTCAAAAATTCCCACTAATGAATGAATTCTACATCTTAGCTGTACTCTCAGTAACCTGTGGCGCAACATGATTACTTATTCATTTGATTTGCTAGATTGATGGAGCCAAATCTAAATTCTTGAAAATATAAAATTATTTGTATTTTTTGACTATTGTAGGAATACATTCGAAATTGAGAAATTAAATTTAAATTTATTAATAATAAAACAAATTAGTGGCAGTTAAAGTTGGCCAATTTAAACGATCTAGGGCTCATTCGATAGAGAATTCAAAATTAGCTTGACTTAATTATTGGCGGTACTAATTTATCGCATCCCTGGACAGAGATAACTCGACTTTAATTAAAAACTACTAAATCATCAAATTATACTCCCAAATTAAAGTCGAGTTATATCTGTCCAGAGATGAGATAAATTAGTACCGCCAATAATTAAGTCAAGCTAATTTTGAATTCTCTATCGAATGAGCCCAAGATCGTTTAAATTGGCCAATTTTAACTGCCACGA
>ARYC01010424.1:0-18691 GCA_000711775.1 Oxytricha trifallax | reverse complement strand
CAAATCCCTTTACGGGCAAATTTAATATGTGAACTTATTCATTCGTTTAAATCTAAAACTTATTTATATACACAAAATCTCCCTTCTCTTGCGCATTCTTTATCTTTATCATCGCCGACTTTCTTAGTAGCACTCTATATAAAATCGACTGTATCTATCTTTAAATCATGCATCAGATGGTAGAGCAGCAATTTCTTATAATGACCTTTCAATAATCCCAAATACAATTCAATTCCATTGAACTAAGGGCTGTAAGGAACATTAAATACAGGTGTTATATTTAGCCTTTCATATTCCTTCCTTGAGTCTTTAGTTTTATGAACTGACAAGTTATCAACGAATAGAATAATTTATTAGTCAGCGTACTTATCTCTCAGTTATTGCAAGAATTTAATATATTATTCAGTCTTTATAGAACGAGGGTGAATAACCTAAGTCTCGAGGCCACTATCTTCACTTATTCCACCAAGTATTGCATGAGTTTAAACTTACTTAATCATATACTTCAATGTTGCTGTACCTCTTATACCAAGACCTTGATATGAAGGTATTAAATGTGAATACTGCCTCATCAGCGTGTATGAACTTTATATTATGCTCTTAAGCACTTTGCATTTAATCGAATATATAATTTAAATTATCCTTATAAAATGGAACATTAAAGTCAATCACTCTCTTAATGCGATTGACTGTCTTGTAAGATTCCATTCTTTTTATATATGTTCGCTATAGATTAAGCAGAGATGTGAAGCTCAGGAAATTGGCGATGAAACATCACAGCCCTCTAGGCCAGTGAGAAATGAGCCCAGTATTTAAGAGTCTTATCATTAATAAGATATTCGATATGATGCTGTTAAATTTTTAAGGGTCTCTTAGGCTTAGAATTAAGATGCTATCTCTTTAAATTCAATGCTAATAGACAGGAGACCTCACAGTTACTGGAGATTTATAGAGTAGCCTTGCTATAGACGTATAATTCAGAACAGGCTTGAGTTATTCACTATATTCATCACATCCATAACGCAACTTAAACAAAATCTATATACTCACTGTCATAAACTGACCCAAAACCTCGCATATACTCACTTAAACTACTAATATTTAAACATTAAACCCCTACATAAACCCTATTAAAACCTTAATAATGTATGCACTAATAGTCTACTTTTATCAATCAAAAACTCAATCAAACTACTGAAAGGGTTTTGGGGTTTTGAATCAGATACCAGAGATACATTGGCTAGATAGTATAGCAGATAGTTGAGGGGATTGAAGAGCTTCACAAGCTAGGTTATGTTCATAGAGACTTAAAGCCAGAGAATATCATGTTGAACTTTCAGCCTCTTAGAGTTTATATTATAGACTTCAACGGAGCTCAAAGATTGCAAGCCTGTGCATTAGGAAATGTATACGGCACTCCTGGATATTTCCCAGAGAGAGAGGATTGGAGAGATGGAGACACTTAATGGGATATTTGGGCTCTAGCAGTAATAATAATAGAGAGCGACATGCCAAGAAACGATTACTTTAGCTGCAGGGGTGAGAGAGATTCTAAGCAGAGAATCAAACAATATCTCGATAAAAATAAAATAAATGGAGGTCTCAGAGAACTTGCATACTCAACTATTATCAAGCCAAGCTAAGAGAATTAACAAACAATAGAAACAATTAAACATCATCTTAGAAAGATAAAATTCAGACATCTGCCACATGACACTAAGCTTATGTTTGTGTGAGATATCTTAAAAACTAGCTTGATATACTCACTTAAAATACTAATATTTAAACATTAAACTCCTACATAAACCCTATTAAAACCCTAATAAAGTATGCACTAATAATCTACTTTTATCAATAAAAAACTCAATCAAACTACTGAAAGGGTTTGGGGTTTTGATTGTTACATTATTACAAAAATAACTTTAATTTTGTTTAAATAATTTTATTAATTAATAAAGCCAGGAAAAATCTTAACTTTACAGTTTCTAATTCAGTTTATGTAAGCAAGATAATTATTCATACAACATGAACTTATTAATTTTCTTTAAAATACCAATATCCAGGCAGGGAAAACTTCTTCTACTTGTAATTGGCAAATATACATTTCAAATTTATCTAAATTACTTAAAAAACTACTTTTTAAATGTTATGAGTTCTTTAAGATCTTACAGAATACTAGTAAAATTATTCATTTTAATTTACTGCAAATTGATATTTTGATTGAAATTTAAATTTCTTCTGAAAATTAAAACGATTACTAAATTTATATATAGAAGAAGAAATAATAATTTAAAAATAGTAAATTATATTTAATTTTATACTTATAATTTTACATCTAAAAGATATATTTTAATATATTTATACATCTTAACTCACTGATATTATATCTAATATACTAATTTAATAGTGCAGTAAGTTTTGACTCAAAATAATGTATTAAGTCTTATTCTATTAATTATATTTACATAGAGTAACCCCAATATTAATTTCTATAGCGTTAACTCTGGAAATAAAATTATGGATAATTTAATATTAAGTAGCAATTGTAAGCAATTTTCGTTAATGTAATTTTGCTCTATCTTGTTTTAAAGATGTTACTTTTCTCTCATTAGTAATTTCCCCATTGGTTCCATTTCATAAATTGAAGCTAATATTTGTTCTATTTAATCTAATATCTTTTATGAGCTATTTTTACTTTATATGGAACTGTATCCCTTATAAGATAATTACAAAATTACTAATAATATTACTTCTTTATTTGATTTTGCAAGTGCAATGAAAAAATATCGTCAGAAAAAGATTTTATAAAAAAATAAGAATTAGAACTTTTATCAGAAATAATATATCATGGCTGTGAAGCACTATAGGGATTAGAGCAAACTTAGAAGATTTTTGTAATTTATTAAGAAATCATGTTGCTAATAAAAGATCCTTAAATGATGTCAAGCTTAAACTATACAAAGAATTATTAAATATTTTAAATGCTGATACTCCATAACCTCACTCAATTTTTCAAGCTTTACTTTTGATTCTAAAATTTAAGTCTTACTAAGATGAATGATAATTTTGAAGGAACTTATCATCGCAAAATTTTAAATAAAAATATTAAGTTATAAAAGCCTAGTAAAATCTTGATCAGGGTGTGCTATAGTTTAAAAATATGAAAGATAAATAGTTACTGTTAAAAATATTTAAGATAAATAGTTACTGTCCATCAATATTGTTGTTTTAAAAAAATTAATTAATAATAACAACAAATTCAAAAATTAAATTATTTAAAGTTAATACAGACAGAATAATCAGGTTAATAAACTGATTATATACTAAATATACTTGCATTTAAATCAAAGGTATTATTAATTCATTATATTTAAGAGATATTAATACAAACATAATAATTAAATTTATTAATTTTTAATAAAAAATAAAAATTGTTGCCAAAAATATTCTAAAATAAAAAATTCATAATTAAATTAATTGTATATATAAAAATGTTAATAATAAATAATAAAAGTCAAATTTTTAATTATAAAGTACATAAAATAAAAAAAATTTAAATTCACAAAGTCAATTAAATAAAAATTAAGGTGTGAAATAAGAACTTACGAATTTCACGTTAAGGCCTTCAAAACGAATATTTATAGAATTGAGAAAAAGTACCAAAATATTTTCAATATATGAATTTTTAAGATTTGTTCTTTGCTTAACTAGGCAAATATAGAAAAGTGTCAATTTGCTTTTAAATGTCTATTACCAAATTTATAAAAACAACTTTTCATGGTGTTTCATTGCATTAAATCTTTTTAAAAATAATTCCCAATAATGATTAATTACTGCATCATTCCTGCACCCTTAATACCCTGAGCAAGAAATAGCATTGCAGTTGTCGTAGAATGATTTTTAGAATTTAAAAATATACTATAAAATAAATAAACTTTTGTAATTTTAATTCTATACAAGACTTGAAATTTTCGAGGTTATATGAAAAATTAGAATCATCAGTATTCGAAATATAAGAAATAAAAGTAAAAAAACGTTAATTTAAATTCAAATTAAAATTCACAAAATCTAATTAAATTTAATTAAAATTAACAAAAATTAATTGAATTAAATTGAAATTAAGATTTAGTTTTAAAATTATAATCCGTAAATCGAATGAAAAGAAAAGATATATTAAACTTTATATTTTATGAATTATAAATAATTGCAAGAAATTAAATTCTTTTTTTTCTATTTCTAAAATTTTAGAATACTTTAATGAACGTTTTTTATTCTTGAGGGCACAATTAAGATTTCGGTTTCATTATTTAATATGTTAATAGTCTTCATAATTATTTTTTAATTGAAAATTTTTATTATTTATACAATTTAATTATATTGAATGTTTTTATGTTTTTTTTAATTTTTCATAAATGAATAAATATTATCAATATTGATAAATTATTAAGTTAAAAAGTAACTTAAAAGAACATCACACATGATTACCGAAAATATAAACGGACTAGGTGTCAGTCGTGGAATATGGGAGGATCATCCGTTGAGTCCATTAGTTTTTACTAAGGATGATCTAAAAACATCAACCCCATATTGTTTGCCTGTAGGAAGCTAGAAACACAAAAGTTCACTTCCCAGGGTACAATCTTTATGCGTCTGAAACAAAAATATCAGACGGTCAACATGGAACTATTACCCTTGTCAAATCGACATTAGGTAGAGTAGAATTCCTTGAATCCTTACCACTCTCACTTGACTTAAACCTAATAGACATAGGACTCAAAATCTCTAACCTTTATATCACCCAATAGTTTATAAAATACAAAAAAGTATTCATCGAGGAGATTGAGAAGAAGCTTAAAGACCCAAGATTTATTATAGTCGGAGATCTTAATTACGTGGCCAAAAACTTCTAAAACACCTATTTAGTAACTAGAATTGGCGTGACGTCACAAACTGCAATTGACGTCATTGAATCGAGCTCACTCAGTTACAACAGTTCGCACATTTTCCCTTCCCCATCAGACCACTTTGCAATTTAAAAAAGTTTTGACTTCCAATAAGTGGCCCCCCTAACAAAGTGCGTAACAAAATAACTCGCAGAATCACAATTGTAACTAGAGTAAGACTGGTATAACAACAAATAAATTAAGCCCTAGATAAGAGTCTAAAAAAGTCAAAGTAATAACACACTGAATGATAACACACAAATTATAAAAGACCTTTAGATGAAAGGTAATGCTAAAGAAGCAACTAAATTCATAGAAAAGGTAATTGGTATGAAATCAGCAAAAATAGTTAACTAATTATAAGATATGGACATAGAAGAATCCAAAATAAAGGTCAAATAATTTTTAGAAATATAGAACGCAGGATGCTTCTATGATGCACTACCCAACAAACCACTTAGAGACAAAGTGGACCAATTCTAGATGGTAACAGTCTTTTATAGATATACAAAGAGACACAAGCTACTTACAGATTCCCTTAGAAATTTTACAAATGATAAAGCATTAGGCCCTGATAACCTCAGTGAAAGATTCTTAAGAAAGAAATTCAATGCCTTACCATTAATATCATTCATTGAAGACTGGATTAACCTTAAAGCTAAACCACCACCATGGATAAACGATGCAAATTTATTGCTCTTATCCAAAACGGACAGCACTACACCAGCCATACCAAAAACTAGACCTATAGCAATGTCTTCAGCAGCAAGAAAACTACTAGAATCCACTTGGATGAGACTATTTGAAAATCACCTCTGGAGCACTATAGACGAAAGTTAAATTGGATTTAGACCGAATGCATAAATGGGATAAAATACGGCATAGCTAATACAGGACATATAATCAAGACAATACTAGAGAATATGGTTCATTGATATAGCCTCAGCCTTTCCCTCTCCACCTATGACGCTACTAATAGATGAAATAGATAGGAGACGATAATTGTTCAAGCACTTGAACACATAATTTAGAAGGGCTTGACCCTTATATATATTAAACATATATTTGATGGGGGGGTCCCCAGAGACCTCAATGTGATCTTATTATTATTATTATTATTATTATTATTATTATTATTATTATTATTTTTATTATCAATATTGATGCATTTATTTTAAAAGCTACTCTTTTTATCATATTATTTTTTTTCTTATTGTATCCTATCACTTTTAGATATATATTGTTATTATTACTTTAAATAGTCTACTTATTATATTTAGGGAAGACTTATGTATTTGATTTAATTTATAAAATGGATTTAGAGTTGTATTCAATTGCTCACTGAATAATATATTTAAAATCTTAATATGCGAGAGCAGGCAAAAACATAAATAACAAAGAGGGTCTTAGGGTTGCAGCCCCTTGTTATCGCAATACGATACAAAGTAATTGCAGGGGTCAAGGGGGCTTCTGCATCCTGTGGGAGGGCATAGCCCTCACACGAAAAACCCATTTGACCTCTTTTGTAAGTAAAATGATGTATTATGTGTCAAATTTAATAGTTAAAATATTCAAAAATAATTTAAGTTAAATGTGTGTTAAATGTTTTATTAACGGTCATATGAATTTAAAATTTAGTCTAAATTTCTTTACCCTATAGATTCAAATAAATATTTATCTATTTATTCTTGGTTGCATGATAATGTATTGAAAACCCCAAAACCCTTTCAGTAGTTTGATTGAGTTTTTGATTGATAAAAGTAGACTATTAAGGCATACTTTATTAGGATTTTTATGTTTAAATATTAGTAAGTTAAGTGAGTATAACAAGCGAATTTTTAAAATATTTCACACAAACATAAGCTTAGAGTCATGTGGCAGTTCTCTGAATTTTATCTTTCTATGTTGATGTTGTTTGATTGTTTCTATTGTTTGTTAATTCTCTTAGCTTGGCTTGATAATAGTTGAGTATGCAAGTTCTCTGAGACCTCCATTTATTTTATTTTTATCGAGATATTGTTTGATTCTCTGCTTAGAATCTCTCTCACCCCTGCAGCTAAAGTAATCGTTTCTTGGCATGTCGCTCTCTATTATTATTACTGCTAGAGCCCAGATATCCCATTAAGTGTCTCCATCTCTCCAATCCTCTCTCTCTGGGAAATATCCAGGAGTGCCGTATACATTTCCTTATGCAGAGGCTTGCACTCTTTGAGCTCTGTTGAAGTCAATAATATAAAATCTATGAGGCTGAAAGTTTATCATGATGTTCTCTGGCTTTAAGTCTCTATGAACATAACCTAGCTTGTGAAGCTCTTCAATTCTTTCAACTATTTGCTATACTATCTAGCCAATTTATCTCTGACATCTATTATCAGATAAGAATTCTCTGTAAGTCATTTCAAGTAAAGAAAGCCTGAAGGCTACATGATCTTTACCAAGTAAAATAGCATCAAGCTAGATGATATGCCTGCACTCATTTAACTTTGCCTTTTAAAGAGCATAATACTCATTTGCAAATTCCATTTGGAACTTGTCATCAGCAAGGAAGTAATTGAATGGATATATCTTGTAAGCATATTAGTCATCAGTAATGACTCTCTTCTCTATTTTATCTTCAAGAGTGAGGTAGCTTTCTAGGCAAGAATCTAAGTCAATAATTTTTAATATTGGAATCTTCATTGCCTCTATTTTAACCATGATTTTATTGATCTCAGAGACTGGAAAGTTCTTGACTGCTTTCTTCATTTTAACTTACTTCTAGACTTCAACTCTAAGAGACTCCACTGGGTTTCTTGATCTTCTCTTTTAGAGGAATTTATTACCTTTAGGTTCATGAATAAGAAAATTCTTTTATTATGCTTTTTCTTTAAGTGAACTTTGAGGTTTCTTTAATGAGAATATGCTTCTCACAGAACTCACAGGTATAATTGCCATCCTTCTTTTAATGCTTGAGATACAACCTTGGCATATCGTTGTTTTCATCTCTCAAGTGTCTCTTATAAGTTGACTTGTAAGGGAAAACTTTATTGCATTCTTTGCATTAATAGTTAATTTTGGCTGGTATTTATTAATGCTCTATGGCGGGTTGTTTAACCTCCTCCTCAATTTGCACAGCTTCTTTGATAACCACTTAACTTATATTTAAATGTCAAAGCTAGACTGGTCAAAGTTATCATAAGTAGGCTCCTACTGAGTACAAACTGAGTACAATCGTCTCTGGTCTCTACTTTTCTTGGTTGCTGGAGTGATAACTTTAATTGACTTGATCCAAGTAATGCCGCTCATAATAGTTTGCTGATATATTTTATTATAATTATGATAAAATCTACCAACCGAGATAAACTATTATAGTAGAGTATAAGACACTCTGGTAGATTCTTTGCTGAGAGGAAAGAAAATTAATAAATCATAAAAGACTGTAAGTTGACATTTTTTATGAGAATTTTATAAATTTTAGTAAATTAAATTACTCCTAATGAAGTTTTGTTTCTCTAGGAGGTGCTCCAAATCAAGTTTGAACTTAATTTGGAGGTAAAATTATTAAGCATTTTCAAATTTTATATGCTCCTAATTAAGTTTTAACCTTAAAATTTAACTCCTAATAAAGTTCGAACTTAATTTGGAGGACCTCCTAAAATAATTAAACATTATTAGGAGCAATTTAATGGAGATAGTTTGATAAAAATGGAAATCAATCTGTGAAACTTGGAGCAAGTTTTTCAATGCTTCTCCGCATATCTTTTCAAGGTTGACCTCCAGTAGGTCCTCCCTATTTAGTAGTAAGATTTTAATAAACTTAGAATGGATATCCATAATTTTAAATTTCATTAACATTTCTAGAAAGAGGAAGCAAGATGGAGTCTATGAATGATGCAATGAAGAGAATTTAATCTCAAGATTTAATAGGAAAATTTCGAAGTAAAGAGGACCTTTAAAGATATTTGGTATAGCAAGGTAAGTTCTTAAGTAAGATTAATAAATCCATTATAGTTGGATTGTTCTTGCCGACTTAGGAGGGAACTAAAATCTCATTCTTAAAAGCCTTACTGAGTGAAGAGAAAAAGGTTTTTAAGTCTAATGAAATTAGGATGATAGATCGACGATGCTATGAGTGATCCAGACGTAGCTATCTACCTTCCATCAAAGCTACAGCTCTCAAATAAGTTGCCAGAGAGAAACTTCTTCTTTGGTGTTCTTGCAACTCTGAAACCTGAGTACTTAAATGAAGTTATTTAAGAAGCTCACAAGAAACGATACAGCATCTCTCCTGAAGAAAAAGAGAAGCAAGGTATTAAAATAAGTGATACCTGGCTGTAGGAACTTTAAAAGCATCCTTTCATCTCAAGTAAGCTTAGTCTTCTAACTTTATAGAAAAACCTGGTACTGCTATATACTTGATGAAAGAGCGCAGCAAATTAAACAGAGAGAGAAAGTCTCAAGTAAAACATGAATTGAGTAAGAGGCTCTTCAAAGATTTATAAAAGCCAGAAGAGATGAACATAGATGCAGGAGCTGGCACTAAGAGAAGAAACATGGGCCCAAGCAAGCCTTAAGAGGAAGAAAAGAAAGAGAAGCCAAATCCCTTTACGGGCAAATTTAATATGTGAACTTATTCATTCGTTTAAATCTAATACTTATTTATAAACACAAAATCTCCCTTCTCTTGCGCATACTATAGCTTTATCATCGCTGACTCTCTTAGCAGCACTCTTAATAAAATCGACTGTATCTATCTTTAAATCATGCATGAGATGGTAGAGCAGCAATTTCTTATAATTACCTTTCAATAACCCCCAATATAATTCAATTCCATTGAACTAAGGGCTGTAAGGAACATTAAATACAGGTGTTATATTTAGCCTTTCATATTCCTTCCTTGAGTCTTTAGTTTTATGAACTGACAAGTTATCAACGAATAGAATAATCTCTTAGTCAGCGTACTTATCTCTGAGTTATTGCAAGAACTTAATATATTATTCAGTCTTTATAAAACGAGGGTGAATAACATAAGTCTCGAGGCCACTATCTTCACTTATTCCTCCAAGAATAGCATGAAGTTAAACCTTAACCTTTTAGTCATAAACTTCTATATTACTATACCTCTTGTACCAAGACCTTGATATAAAGGTATTGAATGTAAATACAGCTTCATCAGCGTGTATAAACTTTATATTATGCTCTTAAGACCTCTGCATTTAATCGAATATATAATTTAAATTAGTCTTATAAAATGGAACATTAAAGTCAATCACTCTCTTAATGCGATTGACTGTCTTGTAAGATATTCCGTTCTTTTTATATATGTTAGCTATCGATTAAGCAGACATGTGAAGCTCAGGAAATTGGCGATGAAACATCACAGCTCTCTAGGCCAGAGAGAATTGAGCCCAGTATTTAAGAGTTTTATCATTAATAAGATAATCGATATGATGCTGCTAAAATTTTAAAGGTCTTTTAGGCTTAGAATTAAGATGCTAATCTTTTTAAATTCAATGCTAATAGACAGTGAGACCTCACAGTTGCAGGAGATTTATGGAGTAGCCTTGCTATAGACGTATAATTCAGAACAGGCTTGAGTTATTCACTATATTCATCACATCTATATCGCAACATAAACAATAAATCTATATACTCACTGTCATAAACTGACCCCAAACCTCCCATATACTCACTTAACTTACTAATATTTAAACATAAAACCCCTACATAACCTATTAAACCCTAATAAAGTATGCCTTAATAGTCTACTTTTATCAATCAAAAACTCAATCAAACTACTGAAAGGGTTTTGGGGTTTTGATTGTACACATGCTTGATATGGTTCTTCAGAACTGCCCAGAGCCCCTCTATTAAATTGCTATGTTCCATTGTTCTTTATATACCGTTTTAAGATTAATGAATATTTCTCTGATGTTCAATTTCTTGTTCTTCCCAGTTTATTCCTAAATAACTTGAACAACTGTCTGTATGGACATTACTGTCTTTCTCGACATTTTATGCTCTTAAAGTTTCTAATGTTTATGTTGTCCTATTTTGGGCATTGAATATTTTACATCTTTAACACCCTTCTTCAATTAAACCTACTTTCCAAATTTATCTATCATATATTGTATCGTCTGGAAAACTGTACTTTAAAGATCTATGTGTCCAAAGTGACTCGTCCACTAGGCATTATTTTTTAATATGAAAATTTGCTATTCTATAAGCATCTTTTCTTTTATTATGCATCTTAATTTTTGATATATTTAGCTAATAGATTATCTTGAAGTTCTTAATTAATGATTATGTTAAAGTTACTTGACAGCTTCAGATATATTGACGCCAGAAGGAAAAAGATTGAATATAACTTAGTCAAAGGTTTTTAATAACATATTTGAGAGACAATATATTTAAAGGCCTTATTTTATTGATTTTCTTGACCTGCAATAATATATACCACATTCATAGAGTAGACTTTCTAAACTATGATTTTTATGATAGAATTTAATAGGCATCAATGCTTATCAAAGTTGGCATTAAAGATTTATCTTAATAATGCCCAAGTCATTAAAGCGTTTAAGTTTCTGTTTAATATTTTGTTTGGTTTACTTATGAAAAAAAAAGATTCCATTAAATATCGTAGAAATAAATATGATTTAACTTTTAAATTAATTAATAATTACTAAAATTCGTGGCAGTTAACTTTCTGCAAACCTAGGCAATATGGTACTTGTTTGAAAGAGAATTCAAAATAAGCTGGACTTTACTATTGGAGGTAACCCTCTATCGCATCCTGAAGCGAGATAAATCAGTTTTTATTAAAGCATAAAAAACAACTAAATAAATTACCCAAAATAAAAGCTGATCTATCTCGCTTCAGGGATGCGATAGAGAGGTACCGCCAATATTAAAATCCAGCTAATTTTGAATTATCTTTCAAACAAGTACCATATTGTCTAGGTTTCCAAAAAGTTAACTGCCACAAATTTTAATTAATTTAAAAGTTAACTTCCCAAATCTAATGTATTCCTACAATATTATATTTTAACTATTAAATTTAACACATAATGCATCATTTTACTTACGAAAGAGGTCAAATGGGTTTTTCGTGGGAGGACTTTGCCCTTCCATAAGGTGCAGAAACCCCCTTGACCCATGCAATTACTTTGTATCGCTTTGCGATAACAAGGGGCTGCAACCCTAAGACCCTGCTTTGCTATTTATGTATTTGCCTGCAATCAACATTTAAAGATTGTAAATATATTATACAGTGAGCAATTGTTACTGGAGTGAGCAATTTACTTCAACACCCATTGGATTTAATTGTTCAACAAAAATGTAACCACGAATAATGAATTATATTATGTACTTACTGAATAATATCAATATTATTTTCAAATTGAACAAAATATGCAGTAATTAATATTTTAAATTCACATTCTTTTAAGATTTTTAATATAGTTCAATTTTAGATGTGATTTATTGCTAAACCCCAATTAAATTGATTGTTATAATTAACTTATATAAGAATTATATTAATCAAAAAACCAATAACAATAATACCATTTTAAATATTCTCTTAACATATTAGTATTTCTTTCTATCTTAAATTCAAAGTAAATCAAGAAATAAAGTGATAAAATCATCAAATATAGCTGTTATTCATGGACTCAACTATATTATGCTTGATTCACTTCTAGATGTTCATTGAAGCTCATTTAGAAATACCGCAATTATCTGAACTTAGATAAAGCTTATGCTGCTTTCTTTCATGACTGGTTGGTATCCCCAAAAATTGAGAATCATTGGATTTCAAAAATGATATCAAGTTCAAAACTCAATTTTAAGAAAAAATTCATTTATCAATAATTTAATAAAAGAAATTATAAAAATAAATAGTTATTTCAAACACATAAAAAGGCATCAATGCTGACTCAAATAATGCAATTTATTTAGAAAACTATATATTTTTATACTATATATTATTATATTATATAATCCAATATAAATAAATAGTTCTTAGACAAAAAACAAATGAACACATAAAATATAAACTACAGCAACTCTTAAAAGTAAGTTAATAGGGAAATAGCATAACCAGATAATACAGTAATAGCAATTAATGACTATAAACATCATGATGAATTTCGTTAATTATGAATGTATACATGTTTTTAATTAAAAAGATATTTTATGAAAGATGTTAATATAATCAAGAAGGTTTAAATTCTTAAGCAATCTATTGATTAAACTGAAATTAATGAAATTTAAAGAGAATGTTAATGACCTAAACTGAGGACTCAAGCTTTTCAAATGAAAAAGACCAGTTATTATCCCTGAAGAGAAGTATGTATAATAAACTAACAAACTATGTTTAATTATGTTTTTTAGAATGTGAATATTTGTGATAGTTGACTTTGTTAAATTTATAGTTCCTCCAAGCATCTCAGTAATGGAAGCAAAAGGTAAGAAATACTAAAAAGGCAATTACTATAAGCAGATGACTTGCGCAGGAGAAAAAGGATTTCAAGATTATCATTAGAATGAACTTGAATCTCTCACACTATTCTAACAAAACCAGACAGTTGTTGTTTTATCGTAAATGTAGATTTATTGTATCAAACGATTCTTAATTATGGTAACTTTTAAATAAGTTACCATAATTTTAACCATATAATTGCTTAATAACTATAAAAAACAAGAAATTTTAAGAGAGATCTCCTAATCTCCTAAATACTTCAAATAATTCCATGATCTTATTTATAAATTATATAATTCATAATTAGTATCTAAATGATAAAAGCACTAATTATGAGACAGAGACTGAGAAGTATTCCAGATTTGGTTATGCTTTAGAGATCGATTTAAAATGAGCAAGAATGTAAAGTACAACAAGATAAATGAATCATTTCAATTATATGATAAAAATAATATTATATAATTATAATAATTTATAGTAAATACAGATAGAATACAAACATATAAATTTAAATTAACATAACATAACAAAAGTAAAATTTAGGCACCAGACATGATATAATCGGAGTGTAATATTTTGCCTAAACCTTCTAACTAACCCCTTATCTTTTAATTCAGAATCAAAGACTATGATTAAGCACTTTAGAACTCAGTTATTTAATTAATAACATCAAACAAAGAATGGATAACAGTACAATTTCCAAGCAAATATCATCACTAATCTGATTTTACATCTTAACGATATTTTTTGTCAAGCAATTAGAAATTCAATGATTTCAAACATATATTGGTGCTTATGCATTTACACTGAATAAGAAATTTGAGAAAACTAATGACAATGATGGTGGCTTCAAGACACTGATTAGAGTAACCTAAATCAAGTTAATCAAATAGTCAGTGTATAATCATTATTTCAACTTAAAATATATGAGAATTCATTTTGATTTGTAAGAAATTAAATGATTTAAATATAGTACATTATTAAAAGATCAGATTATATTGAATTTCATGGGCTTTAAAGAACAAAAAGAATTGATGATGTTAGAATATCTGCCAATAATCAAAAATATAATGTGATTAAGTACATAAATTGATTTAAAACAATAAATTAAAATAAATGTCATGCAAAATTATAATTTGAATATTTATCAAAATTGAAGAAAAGTATGTTAATTAATAAAACGATGTCAGACCTAAATTAATATTAATACTTATTGTTTTAACTCCTATAGAGTTGGAAGATCTCCAAAATTTTTTGAAATAAATTTCAATACAACCCTTTAACTTTTAGGTAGTAACTTATCTTGACGAACCTAATCAATAATTTCTAGTACATGTTTGCATGATTTTTTAATTTGATTAAACCTTTTACCAACAAGAATTTCAATCAGTATAATTATAAGAGAAAATACGTCTTATCTAACGTCCCCATTTTCAACATCATCGTTATTTGTTTAATCTTAGTATATTGTGACAGGCATAGAAGATGCATAAAGGTTAACATTCTGAAAAGTCGAGTATTTGTAATTTGTAGAAAACTTCTAAGTTATCAGCATCTTTAACTTTTATAGTTTTGGGTGATAGAAATCTATGAATAATACTTACTGAATGTAGCTACTCTACAGCGCCTATTACAAGAATAAGAAGATCTAAATTTTATTCTTTGCCTTATTGAAAATTTACTACCCTAGAGAGCGCTTCCAATTAATTCTTTTTAGTTTTAATGCTTAGTTATTATATGAAATTGCTAAAAGCTAATCCTAGCCATTTGTAACTTCAATTTAATTTAATAAGACATAATCTTGAATTCATTCCATAGCTCCAATACTAAGTTAAAATTTTAGTTTAAGTCTTCAAAGCTGTAGTCTGTTTGTCTACCTTTCACTTAAATAAATTTTGCTTCATTTTGGATTAGTATTTACTACTAACTTGATTATTCTAGGATCATTTTAACTTCATTTTTTAATGAAAGGGCGCAGGTTGACTGCAAAACTTAATCTTGCATTTTCGTAAATTTTATCAATAATTTGCTTTGGAGTTGACTTAATTGTTTCAATATAGTAAACACTAGAGTCTTCATTATGTTGTATAAATTAGCGAGATAATTTTTGAGACTAGTCACTTAATTAAGAATGGGCAAATTCAGACTCTCTTTCATTTAAAATGTTTTTAGAGTTAGGTGTCTTTTGCTTAATTTTCTCTATTTACTTCATGACCTAAAATACTTATAATTTTATACCTTACTATATATGGGTAACCAGCTTAGGAAAGAGCATTTTTAATCATGAGAACCCAAATGGAATAGAAGCAAAAACTTAGACTTATAGATCTTTTACTGCCTAATTGAACTGCAAACTTAGCATCAATAAACCCCTCCCTTTTTAAGTTATATAAATTTCCCATCATTTCTATTATGGGTTTTTTTGTGTCTTTTCAATTCAACACCTTTGTATACCTACTTGCATAAAAGGCACTCATATAGATATTTTGGCTTTTTAGATTAATTGCTTGCTCTAGAAGTTCTTCAAGCCTACCATATGATATAAAATAGTTAGTATCTCTAATCTTTTTTGGTAACTATTGTTTATGAATCTTCAAGCAGAGCTTAACAATTATCTGATGCAGTTTAATTTGAAACGACCTCATCCTTAACTTAAGATTCATCACTTTAATCAAAGTGTGAGGAAAGAGAAGATAAATTTTTCCTCATATTTAATTCTTAAAATTATGTTTATTAAATTAAGTTAATAAATATCTATTAATGTCCGCAAAAGTTAAGAACAAATAAAGATTTTATAAAATATATTTATGTCAACATTAAATTTTATTTAGTTATGTGAGTTGGCGCCAAAGAAAATGTCAGAATGCGCCAAAGAGGCTTATAATAGATTAATATAGCAGTGTCAGTTGGCGCCAGTGATAATGTCAGAATGCGCCTTGGTAAGTTTTAGTAATTTATTAACATTTTTATATATGTCATATTTACTTAAATTTTGGGTTAACCCTTGAACCTATTTGATCAACTAAATTGAGAATAAGCTCTATAGTAAAGAATCCTAAGAAATAAGGCTTAATTTTACTTGAATTTATTTATGTAAGATGACTAAAATTAACCAATAGAAAATTTTTATTTAAGTCAACAAACATAATTAACCCAATAAACTTATTATAACCTATTATTGATAAAATAGAAAAAGATAGGAATTTTGATAAATAAATTAAAACTTAATATTTAAAAATTTGGTCATAAGTCCCCAACTGTTGCAATGAGTAAGAATGAACAAGCTGCTATAAGTGTAGATTAGCAAAGATTTGTACGATTCAACTACTTTTGAAGCTGTCAATCAATATTTACGATTTCTAACAACATTTGAGTGTTTAGTAGTGATTTGAAGCTGGATACTCCCAACCTTTGGTGCGAATGCAGGTAGCTGTTGTTGCATTAGGCGATTAGAGTGCATAATGATGGTTGGAGTGAGAGTTGAGAGTGTAGATTAGACCATTCATTGCTATTAAGCTTCAAGCTTTGTGATTCATGCTTGCTTTAGTTAGAACTGCTATGAGATGACACTAAACAACCATGGTTGACTATAGCTACGAAGTTGGTGTCTCAAATGCGCGCAAGCGAGGGAGGTTGTGATGGTTTGGAAGGTTTGATTGATTAAAACTTAAACTTAATAGTGTAATATGTAATAGTTCGTTTTAATCGCTAATCTAATCTATAAAACACTCTTCGTCGCGATTCTTGCTGTCTTTAGCCACTCTTGGTAGGTTGGCGATTGTTGCAAACATTTGCATCAAACGAAGCCGTGCTTGATGGTGCTGCACCACTGCTTCACGCTGAAGGCCCAGAGCTTGTTCACGTCGGTCTTGGTCATGGCTTTCAGAATCTGCGAGAGCCGCTTCACGAGGTGGATCCTATAAAGTGTTACGTATATACTATACTTACTTGCTATCAGCCTGCTCCTATCGAAGGTGCCTCTTGATGTAGGAGAACAATGCTCGATGGGGTTAAGCCAGGGTGAATACTCTGCATTGAAAAGGACTGTCACCTTGAACTTCCTAGCAGTCTCCAACACCTCCGAATACTTGTGAATGACTGCGTTGTCCATGAGAAGCACGATCCTCTTCGACGCGAGGTTCTTGTCATTGCGCAGCTGGCGCAGGGTGTGATAGAGGAAGTTCTCGAACAGCATGGCGTCGAACGCGCCCTCGATGACCTAACTCGAGATCAACCTGTCCTTGGTGATGGCCGCCACGAAACTCATGGAAAACTGCTGCCGCTTTGTCGCCTCCTTCGCGATTGAGAGATTCCTTGCCAAGACCCCATACTTGCCTAGGCGTTGGTTGGCTTGTTCGCGCACCGTTGCGATGGGAGTGTATTACTTAAGCGATTCGATGCAACAACTGCCAATGTTCGCTATAGCTGCTTGCTTCTAGAGCTTACCTTCTTAACTTGATTCTGAACATTCTAAAAGTTTGCGTAAATTGGTAGAATTTGCTTACTTTTCTATGAATACTTTCTGATTTAGCTGCTGCTCCCTCCCCTACTCTATGCTGTAGACGTTAAGGTGTGATTGGAATCCTGCTTCTATTGCTTACAACGCCTGAAACCTCGCTGCCCTTACGTTAGGCGGATTCCAACCTGAGGCTGTCCAGGTTCTGAAGCAATGGAGCGAGCGCCGACGACGATTTGAGAGGGGTTTCTGGCTAGCTGCGAGCCTTCTTGAAGGAGCTGCAAATTCTGATGGCGTCGAAGCGCTTCTGCAGCGATGCGTGCTGAGCACTGCCCTTCGGGGCTTCCAGGATAGGTGACAGCTGAGTGTGTCTCTGATTACGACGAGTTTTCACAGGAGTGGCAGCAATGCTCTCCCCTCTCGGACCCAAGAAACGCTGTTCCTAAGTGTAAGATTTCCTGCTTAACTTTGCAAAGATCGATTTCTAGTTTGGACTCTGGAGAGCGGGTGGAATACTTCCAGGTGCTGTTCCTATTCTCTCACTAACGCTGATCTAGTCTTGCTTACTAGCGATTGCACTGTTCTCATCGCAACCAGCACCTCTCGAGCCATGTTTGGCGCTGAATTCGACAAGTTAAGCAAAAACAGCGAAGCTTACCTGGGGGTCCCCGGAATTGCTTGGGGTCGTGAATCTTGGCTTTTTAGGTCATTTTCTTCTTAAATCTGAACTTGATTTTGAAAAGGTGCCATACTTACTTCTCCATTTTGAGCCTACTTTCGGTCCTCGATGTTTTCATCCATGCATGTTTCTCTGTTGGGGTAGCCAGCCAGCAT
>ARYC01010423.1:0-10842 GCA_000711775.1 Oxytricha trifallax | reverse complement strand
TTAATGGTTAAATTAGATCTTAAAGTACCATTAAAAAGAATTTGAAAGAAAGCAAAGAGAAAAATTGGATGTACATACAAGAGATTTTATCATATTTATAAAAGATCCAACAGTTTAGAATGATTGAAATAGAGATGAATTGCAGGTATACATTATATAAATTAAATGAACTAAAACAAGCTAATAATTATTATTGATAAGAAAGGCATGCATAATTAAAGCTATTTGAGGAATGCATGGAGTAACAAGGGTACCAGAAATTACTATGATTAGCTAGCTAGATATTATAGGGCGAGCATGATTTTAAGATTTTTATACTATGAGTATTGGGAAGAACGATACAACAACGTTCCTTTGTTTTATTCTTTAAATCATTGATTATTTAGACTAAAATTCTGATAAATTCAGGATGAATACTGTATTTTTAATCAATAATTTAACCTATCTTAAGAGTGTTATGACATTTCAAAAGCTAAGACTTTACTCAATTTCTGTTATATATATGAGCACCTATTAATTCACAATGGCACCCTTTGAGAAACTTTTTTCAGTTATTAAAAATAATAAACCTAATACCTAATTTTCGAATAAGGAAGAATTTACAAAGGCATTTTAAAATATCATCAAAAGCAGGGACTTTTCTTGGATTAGAAATTGCTGCTTTAGTTGTCTAAAATATGAAAATAGCCAATATTGCTATAAAGAATTAAACCTGGAGCAAGATTTATAGAAGCATCCTTCAGTCTAAGGTTTGAAATTATAATTTAGTATAAATAAATATACCTTAAAATAATAATGTTTATAAATTTAGAGATTAAAATAGTTGTAATTAAAACTAAACTATAACTCTAATATATTCTAAAGAGCACAATAACTGTATATATAATTTATTAAAAAATATATTAAGAATTATTTTTTAAGATTTAATATTTATAAAGTAATTATTAACAATATAAATTTATCACATTATCTCACTTCACTGCCTGCTTGAACATCTATTAAGCCTTTTTAGATACATTATAAAAAATTACTATCTTTTCTTTTTCCATGAAAATATTGTCAATAATATCCCATAAGTCTTATGGCTTCTTGAATGTGAAGTTCTCTCACCCCAAATTTTATCCGAGACTTATTTTTATCTTTAATAATTTGACACAATAAGAAAAGACTCTTATGAGAATTCAGAATATTTGTTGCTGATAAGGTTTCCTTTTCAGATGAGCTTAACCCTACCAGAGTCTTAATTATAACATAGCCATTTTTTAGGTATGTAGCTTCTGCTATAAGTATTATAAAGTATCCAATAGATGATGACTCCTTTCTGTTGCATCAATGAAGGGGGTTTCTGTTTCAATCTGAAGTTTGGCAAATATTAGTAAGGCGTCAATTTCTGACCCTCCATTAATTGTCGTCAATAACAATAGAGAACCTGTTAATCTTAGCATAATTTTGTGCAGATTTAACAAAAAGTCGTCATTTCTTACATCTTCTCATAACTTTATTGGTTTTTTTTAAGCCATGCTCTGCTTAAAATTTGTCCTCCTGCTTTTCAAATGTGACTTCTTTTCACTATAAATATGTAATTTAGAATTTATAGCTCATTTAAGTTTGGTTCCTTTTCATACTTAAAAATTTACATTTATTAGTAGCTAAATGTCGAGCTATTCTTGTTCGATAAAAGAATTATTTATTTCTTTGGAATTAAAGTTTAATCAACAAATCTACACTAACTTTAATAGGAATTCTAAAACTCTTTGAATTCTATGTTAGTGGTTGCATATTTAAGGCTTGCTCCGATGATTTGCTCTCTACTGAAAGCATTTATATGTTTTATTGCAGTAATTGCAGTTTAAATTTTCTGCTAATACCGACCATTAGTTGCTAACATTCCAAGTTCCTCAAATAACTTCTGATACTTTTTATGTTTTCAATAATCATTTAAAGTGATTTATTTTTATTATAATTGTAAAATTTGATTAGTTGTTGTAGTCATTCAGTAGTGTTTCTGAATATTCAGAACTTCACCATTAAATAGGAAAAGATACTCAATTCATCAAGTTTATTTAATTAAAATTACGAAGAATTTTTTCCCATAAATGGATTATTCAAGTATTTTTACATTGTTACTTATATCAACTTGAAATAAATTTAATGAAGAAGTTTATGTGAGCTTTAATTTTTTTTTTTAATTAAGTATATACAGAAACACACTCTTATTAAAAATGAATCTTTTACTTCTATGCATGTTGTCGCCTTGCCTTGCATATCTCTGCTTTTTCTTAATAACCTTTTTTGTTTCATAAATTTCATAAGCTCGTTGTCTTCCTAATATAAGTAGATTTCATTGTCAGCAGATAATTAAGGGCGATAGGGAAGCGTATGCACATATACTAGGTTCCTTAACAAAAACTCATTCTCATATGCCAATAAAATCTTTAGAAATCTAGTAGTCTCATAGTCATCTGCGTGTTGCAAGTATTCCTATACATTTTATTAGTTCAATAATTGTTACTGTAATATTTGGGGTTAGCTTCCATATCAATTTCAGAGCAGAAACACGTTAAAAGTTTTTCTTATGCTTGGTATTGTCTCTCCCTTGTTGCCTATCTGAAATTTTAATTTGGGAAATATTTTAATTAAATTAAGAATACTTTACACATTTCTTTTCCATGCCGACATTCATGAGTTTGGTGATCTGAATTATACTGAAATTCATGAGAATAATAAATAGATTATAACAACCATTATCTTCATAAATCTAATTGATTACTAAGACTTTATATTAAATAAAAGTAGTTTTAAAGTCAATAAACTATATTTAAAAAAAGTAAATCATATTGGCATTATAAAAAAATTTAGTGATACAGTTTTTCATTTTTAAGTCTTGTTAATTTTACCTTTGGCTGCGGCAAGCTTTACCTCTAACTTTTTCAGTAGATCCATCATCCTTTTTGCTCCAGAAATTTGTTGCCAATTGTTAATATAATTTATTTAAATTTTAAATTAAAATACTGTTTTTTTATGATTTCATTATGCATTTACTGAGAATTCTTGAAAAAAATACAGAATATAAAACTAAATAATACTTGAAAATCATAATTTTACTTAATAAAGCCAGATAATTTTACCGCTATAAATTGTTTAAGGTTCTCTTTTTCTATGGTTATGTCCTTTCACTAACTTTCTGGCTAATGGCTGGTATATCTATGTTTAATCGTTGCTCTTCTAAAAAGCTTAAAATTGCCCGTGGAAGGCTTTGTTCTGTATGTTTCCATCTCTGAATACATTGAAATGCCAAGAAAGAAACATATATCCAAATTAGTAATGATAGTCCAAATACTATGACTTTGCCATACTTCCCCATTAGTAAAAAGTTATAATTGATGGAAGAAATATTAATTCAGTCCTCATTTTTTGTTTAATATTCTTAAGAAATAGTACTTTTAAGTCTTATTAATTAATTAAATTCACATAAAAGTATCTCAAAATTTGAATAAATTAATAATAAATAAAAATGATTCATAATTATGAACGTAAAATCAGTGCATATTTATTATTAGTTTGTAAATCATTCACATAATATTGTTTAATTCTGTATATTTTTATCAGCTCATATTATTACCTTCATAATATAAGACTTTTCCTTGATCTTAGCGTCAATATATATATTATTTGTTGTTGATTTACTTTTTTAGCTGAGTTGACCACCTCCTTTACTTCTTTATCATCATAATCTTTCCTAGCTGATCCTGTCTCTACTGCGCTTCCTCAGTTGCTGGTCTTTCCACTGTTTTGTTATTCCTCTTAGCTTTCTCTTCGTGATCTACTTCCAAGGTATCTGCCATCTTTGTGTTGTTCTTTAAAAATCCATCTTACCATCTCTACAACCAAGTTTGCATCTTAATCTGTAGTTGCCATTTCATCGTCTCTACTCTAGAGCTTCTCGAGCTCTTCATCCTCAGTAGAACCTTCATTTTCGATTTTCTCCTCTAGCCCCTTGACTTATTTTTCGGCTGGAGGCTGGTCTTGACATTGGGCATCTTGGCATTTTTCAAAAGCAGTATTACAATCGATATCATGGGCAAAGGTTTGAATAGGGGGGTTGCCAGAGGCACCACTCAATTGTTCATTAATATTCCTAGGGAGATGCAATGTCTGACTCAGAAAATTGTCCCGGGAGCCAAGATTAGAGATCATCAATATTATTAATGACACCACTCTATGGCAATGAGCGAACGCCACAAGCACATTTCCTTGATAGTTGAAACGATGATGTTGATAATCTAAACAATATATTTGCAAAACTCTCTAGGCTTCACTCATTTCCTTTAGTGGCCTGTTCTTTTCCCTAAGTATGCGGTGGATTTCTTTTGACGGATTCACATTCTGTCAAAAGGAATTTTAAGAATGCTTAATGCTTACCGTTAGGCAGGCCATGGATTCCTTATTCAGTTAACATCTTACTTAAAGATCTACACATCATTCTCCAGTTTCTGCTGAAGGTGCTGTCTCCTTCTAATTTTTATCTTCTTGTCTTAGTGTCATATCGACTGGGTTATCAAACCTGAAGGAGGGCACTTCCTGCAATTCCCAGCGGACTAATTTCACTGCTTCCATTTTTGATATTGATTACTTTTCTTTTCTTTTATTTATCGAATCCTTTTTTTTATAAATTGAATTATAGAAATAAATATTAAAATTTGACCTTAGCTAATAATAGAATAAATAGTACTGTTTATAATAAATTAATTAAAATGGTTGTAAGAATTAATGTGTCAAAAAAGTGGGGCAAAAGTATCAAATTTTTCTTACTTTTATCCCACTTTTATTGTTTGTATAATCATTATTTATTCTAATTATTATATCTTTATTTTATATTAATTATATCAAAATATATAAACTTTTATTTTTATAAGCAATTTATTTGTAAATCTAAGTTTATTTACAGAACTTCGGATTGATATTAGTCTATATATAAAATTCGTTATATAAGTTTCAGACAAAATTAAAGAACAGAAATAAATTAAAGTTAATTTTAATTTTTTAAAACAAAAAACAAAAAACTCTTATCTACTCTTTTTTTATATTAATAATAACTTTGCATTATATTCATAGTTTTTATACTCTTAATAATAAAACAAAATTGATGTAAAGTTTGCTAATATAGCATAAAACTTTAATATAATTCTCCATTTTTGTTTTACTTTATTGCTCTAAAGATCATATAAACACTAAATATTAATTTGATAACAATTTTTAGTATAAGATATAATTATATTAATAAAAGTCATAAATTTCTACAATTCATTTTTTGAAAAAAAATTTGATAATTATTGATATGCTATATTAGTAAGAGCGGTTTTTTCTTGGTTGAACTCATTGAGAATATTTGGAAAATTAGGTTTAATGATACTTTTGACTGGGTTTTAATTATATACTGTAACTTAATTTGAAATGATGATTTGCAATTATCACCTTTAGATTTCGTTACTATTTATCAAAATCTAGGGAAAATTTGTAAATTAATTAAATAAATGAATAGATCAATTATATTATAATAACTAGACTTAATTTTTCAATTCTTGTAATGAACGAAGGTCATCAAAGTCCTTTGTAATATATTTCAGAAAAAATCTTTTACATTTAGGCAATACCTTATCATCAATAAATTACTTAACTATTTGCTAAAAGTCATTTGAACTTTTCTTTATCTTAAAAAATTTCTTCCCTGCTAGTATCTGGACAAGAATAATCAAAATAGAATATATATCTTATCTATAGTCCCCATTTTCTATGTCATCATGATTTAGTTAATCTTGATAAATTGTCATAGGCATTTAAGAAACATCCAACTTTACATTTTTATAAGTTGAGTACTAATAATTTGTTATCAAAACTTTCATATTTTCATCATCTTTGACTTTTATGGTTTTTGGAGATAAATATCTATGAACGATTCCAGCTGAATGCAACTCTTAAACAGCCTCTATAGTGTGAATAAGTACTTTAAAACAATTCTCTCTGTTTTCTTGAAAAATAAATTAGCCCAAAGACTACTTCCAATCAAGTTTTTTCAATTTGAGTACTTTTTCGTCATAAGTAATTACAACTAATCAATCCTAACTTGAAGCTTCTTTTACATTTCTTAAAAAGGATAAAATTTTGAACTCAGCCCAAAGTCGTGTGACTATGTTAAAGTTTAGATTAATTTCTTCAAAACTGTAATCGGTTTATCTTCCTTTAGCCTAATTAAAGGCTACCTCATCATTTGTTAGAATTTATTAATCTTTAGAAAGTTAAAGTATCATTTAAACTTCATTCTTAATAAAATGGTTTAGATTTACTGTAAAGCTTAACCTTGCATTCTCATAAGTATGACTTATTACTTATTTAGGAAAGGCAATTACTGTGTCTATATATTGAACACTAGAATCTTCATTTTGATTTATCAAAATTTGTGATTTGTCTTTAGACAAGTCGCACTCTTAAGATTGACAAGAATTCTAGATACCATCGTTTTGAAGATTTTAATCATGCTTTATCCTTTTTTAATTTCTCTCTATTTATTTCATCACCTAAATAGTCAATATATATTTATCTTACAATTTAAGGATATCCGTTTTATTATAGATCATCTAACTCATGAGAATTTAAGTGCGTCAACAGCAGCTCTTTTGTCTTGTAAGCTTTTAATTCGTTATTTTGTATGCATACTTAACATCTATAAAGTCCTCCTTTCTTAAGTTAAATAAATTTTCCATTATTTCGATTGTGAGTGTTTTAGTGTCATTTTAATTCGATTCCAGTGTAAATATTTTTACATAACAAGCATTCATAAAGATTAGTGGGTTTTTTGGATTTGTTGCTGGCTCATGCAGTTCTTCTAGCTTACCATCTGATATAGAATTAATTATATCTATAATCCTTTTTGTTTACAATTGTTTATTGATTCATAATTTGCTCCTCATTATTTGATACATGACTACTCTTATTTGACGACTCATTTTTATGTTAGGAATCTTCACTTGAATCTATGTTTGAAGAGAGTGAAGAGGAAAGTTTTCTCATATTTAATACAATTTATTTAAGTATATAAAAATAGGGGTATTAAATATTAACATTAAATTATCAAATCAGGACTTGGGGAAAATTTTGTGAAAAATTTATGTCCATGAACATAAATGAAAAATAATTTGAAAGATTCCTGTAAAGATATAGAAAGGTTCCTTAGAGAACGTCGCAAATTATATATTATATTGTTGAAAGATTCCTGTAATAAAATTGAAAGGTTCCTAATAATTTATGTAAGTTGACATAAATTTTATTTTATTTAGGTGATTATACATAAATTATTTTTTAAGCTTTTTGACTACTATTTTATCATTTTAACAATCAATTAGTTTATATGATTAATATACAATGAATTGAGCGCCTAGCGCCTTAATTATGCTAATATTAATTTAGGTCAACATACATAAATTTAACCAATACAATTTTTAATTTATGTTAATATACATAAATAATCCAATACAATTTAAAGCTATTAAAACCTATTATTTAGTTAGAAAGCTTTAGTTAATAGTTATTAAATAGCATGAACATAAATTAAAATCGAGAGGCAAACTAGGGAAATATCACGAACATAAATAGCAGAACTTTAGATGGGAGCTTGAACACAAAATCTGATTGGTACAATCACCTAAAATATTCACGTAAATATTTAAGTATTAACAAATATAGTTGGTTATCATTTACCTAGCTATAAGAAAACTAGCATGAGATTCATAAAAGATGTGCTAGCTTCTAGAAAAGAGCTATTAAAATCAGCAGACGTAATTTATGTAAACGTACCTAACTATCCAGAACTAGGGGTCCTGAACATATTTAATTATGTCAAGGACGATTAAGTGGTAAATAGATACATTGGAGTTTATGATGCTCCTAAGGACCTCCCTGACAAGCATTTCTTCTATGGGGTCTTAGGAACACTCAAAAATGAATGGTTGACATAAATAGTTATGTCTTAGTAAACTCAAAGAAATTAACCTACAGACGAAGAACAATTAGGGGAGACCATAGAGATTAGTTAAGAATTCTTAAAGGAAATCTAATCTATTCCACATTTCTCGAGTAAGCGTACTTAAATATTTATGTCTATATAGAACGAAAGGGCAAAGCGCTATCATTACTTAAACAAAAGTCATTAGGCAGGAAGCAACCTAAGAAAAGAAAATTATACTAAATTTCTGGCTTTGAGGAGGAATAGAAACAAGGCAACTAATTTTAGCAGACATAATAAAATATGTTATTCAGAGATGAAAACACAATAATGAAAAGCCTACCAGGCAAAAGGCTTTAATTGTACTGATTTTATTTAAGACTTAAATATACTACAAATTTATGTTAACATAAAATAATAAAATTTTTATCAACTTTATATCTTAAGTTAATTAAAGCAAAAGTTTTCACTTTTTATACAGTCACTTATTTTTATTTTGAGAATTGAGTCCTAAACAATTTAGAAGTGTTTATTGTTTGATAGTTTGAATTAAAGTTTTATAATGTCTTTTTTATATAGCTATTTTACTCTTGAAAAAATGTTTTCAATGCAGTTGTACTTGGATGAATATGCTGCATTGAATAATAGCTTCCATCCATTTTCTTCAACAGTTTGCTTCATTAGTTTTGAGTGATGAGCCCTTAGATTGTCTAGAAATATTGTCAAGTTTTTCCCTTTATATCTTAAGTCTAAATCTTATAGCACCTGAAGTAAGTCATCTGTCTTAATTGACTTTGCTTTTATTCTAAAGCCTTCTAATCCAAATTATGAACTAATTATTACAACTGCTGCCAAGGTATCAAGGTTAACACCCCCTTTTTTAAGTGCCTAGTTACTGTATTTATGAGCCCATGATTTGTAATTTATTGAGTGGGTTTAAAAATTGTTTCATCTAGATATACTCTATTTTCCCCATTTTCTATAATTTTATTTAATTCCTCAAAAACCCTAGATAAGTCTTGTTGAATTTATTATTTTTTATATTCGGTTAAATTGTATTCCGTTCAAGTTGACATATATTTAATTCCATTTTATTTATAAAGCTTATACAAGCTTGAAGTAGATATTTTTATTTCTGGGAAATTTCGATGAAAAATTTTAGCTCTTTATTCAATTGATAAAAGCATTTATTCTCTAAAGTTTTTTCTGATAGTAAATGGTTAAGTTACTCTTAAGTCATTCTATGAAGAATGTTTTTGTCCTTTGAGCCTTCAATATTTTCAGTTTATAATTGCTTCAATTTATTTTACTATTTTTTCTGAAAGGTTTAATGTCTTTGAAATTTCTTTAATTGAAGCTATACTTTACTTTGTTTACTGTAAGTTTTTTGTCGAAATCTCAATGGCAATAAATTGTATATGTATTATGTAGATCACATTTTTTCTCCATATAAAATAATTTAATAAAATTTATTAATTTAATCAATCTACAAATTTGACTTCGATTTTGATAATTAAGAGCTGGTCTTGTAACGTTTTTGCTCTAATAAACTATACTATCACCGCCTACCCCAGTTTTTCTTAAGAGGTTCAATAATTTTTTCCGTCTACAATTAGCTTTATTATTTAGTATGTGATGTTTGCATGATGAGGTTTGCTTCTGAACATCCTGATTTTTAATATTCTATTTATGATTTAGCTCTTGCTCTTGTGTTTTCTATTATTGAATTTTTATTCAAAGCTGCATTATTTTTTTTAATAAGTGTTCTTTTTCGAGGATTGCTGTTGGATACTTCGACCGATTGTAATTAAACGAGTAGAAAAGTTAAAAATTTACTGTAAAATATACTTTGTGTCTTAAGTTTTTGGTATATTATTCGGTGGAGTCATTAATTATTCATAAGAGTATGAGTAATCTCTTTTTTGCTAAAACATTTTATATTAATTTTTTTCAACGAAATATACACAATATTTATTAATTAAATAGAATATTCTCATTGATTTTAAGAGATGCAATTTATTATTATGAAATGGCTTTAAAATTAATGATATTAAAAGAAATATGGAAGCTCAAAATTACCCAACGCGGCTATGCTAAGATTTTGTAAAAGATGGTTAAAAGTTTATAGGATACTTATCAAATATTAATGAAAATGAATTAAAATCAAGAGTTTAATGAGTATTTTAAAAGAAAAAGATCTTAAATAAATTATTTAAGATTCAATGACCTTGAAAACCTTTCTAAGACCCTAAATTTAGTTGAGGTGGTTAAAAGGTTGTAACTATTCAATTTTTGCAAAATCAGAGAGTGAGAGCAAAGAAATTGATAGAGAACGTAGTTGTTATTCGCAATTAATATAATAAAATGATATTCTGTTGAAAAAGTAGGTTGGTCTATCTTTTTAATGCAAGGTAGAAAGTTTGTGATGAACAAGAAAGTGCAAGAGCTTTATTCAGTTGAGAAAAATTTTTAGCAATCTTGACATTAAAATGTTTTTATTTTTTCAGCTGTAGCTTTTCTTTTTCTTCCACAACATAATAAATTTAAGTTTAAACTCCTATTTCTGTTCTCTACTTCTGGTTTAATACTTCTATGGTAAAAACCTCTGCTTCAAACTCAAGAGCTCTAAGCTCTACCTCCTTCTCAACATAAATGATTTCGGGCTTTTTAGTTAAGTCAAAGTTTAGCTATGATTATCCTGCTCCAAGAGAGACTGATTTCCGATTTAAGTTAGCCGCCATGTTTAAATTCAAATTTAAATTTCTATTATAAAGCATTAATAACCTCTCTAGTTATAGTTACTGTGTATAGGAGTTGGCACTGCAGCAATAATGGTTGATTTT
>ARYC01010422.1:0-11642 GCA_000711775.1 Oxytricha trifallax | reverse complement strand
CCTTCTTTCTGGAGAAAGAATAATTAATTTTTTTATAAATATAGACTCAAACAATAAAATGATTATAGACTTATCATATCGATAATTTTTTTTTATTATTTGTGAATAATTATACAGATACCTTCATTCAGTGTTTAAGAGTACAATCATGCTTGTAAGTTATATTTCTGCTAAACCTATTTAGGGGAATGGTCTATCCTGAAAAGAATCCAATGGGCTCATGCTAATATGGCTATAGGGGTGTTATGTGCGCCGATTGTATTTCAGGTTACAGTAGAGAAAAAGAGTTTGCCTGTTAATAATCAAAACCCCAAACCTAATGAGTTTTATATGTGTTTTTATTGATATGGGTAATGTTGGGGATTGCGGTTTTTTGTGTTAAATTCTTAATTTCATTAATTTTTAGTTAATTATTGTAAGTGATTAATTTTTGACTACTATTTACATTAAAAAAATTATTATATCAATTTTTATTTATGAAATTTTATGTTATCTTCAATTCTCAATATGGTTTGTTTAGTTTTATCAAAATAGTGCTATCTCTTTGAAATTTTAAATTCCTTATTTGAATTAGCTTATTTCATAATTATATACTCACAATATGGTATTGTTATTTTAGGAAGTCCTTCATATTAAGTTTCAACTATATTAGGAGTGTAATAAATGTTTTGATTTTTAAAATTAAGTGTTTCTATTTAGTTTTGAACTTGATTATTGATTAATCAGCGGTTATTTTAAATGGAACTTACTGTCAAAAATATAAATCCACATCTAAAAATGTTTAAAACTTCAATATCTTTTCCATAAGATATATAATTTAATTGACCTCCTATAATATATCTAAATTTAATAAATACATTATCTAATTGTGATTTTGGAAGTACATTAATTTAGCATTGTCATAAATTTTTGCTAATTTATTACACGATAATGGGTAAAATGTAACAATAATTTTCTAAAAAGATATCTCATTTCTCCAATTTTTGAATTTATTGATGCCAAATAACTAAGTTAGAACTGTTTATAAAAAGTTCTAATAATTTTTTTTCAACTCTATATTATTACATAAAGTAGAAGTAAATTATTATTGAACCTTAATTAGCTGATATGATTTAGCTTTAATGTCAAAAATTATTAATGAATGAAATTTTTTTTTCTAAAATGATTGATAAAATTGATCGTTTATGAAAAAGTTGAAAAACATTGAAAGTAATTTTATAAGATTTAACATTTCCCTTAAAAATTCTCAAACATATATCTAATTATCTTTAAAAATAGGGTGTTGCAAAAAAAAGTTTTTTAAAAAGAAAATCATTTTTATTTTTTTAATTTAGCATGAAAAAGATGCTTCAAAACCTACCTAACATTATCTATATCAATAAAAATAACATATAAAACTCATTAACGGGTTTTGGGGATTTGAATGCCCTGATACTTATTGGAATGCACTTAGATTAATAATAACAGCGATGGCAGCTGGATTAGCACTTGCAATGCTAATTAAATCAACACTTAAAGGAGCTACAGCTAGAAAAAATGTCATGTCAATTTACACAAAGATACTAATGAATCACCTCTCACTTCTTTTAATAGCTACTTCTTTTAATTTCTAGTGGCCAGACCTAATAAACAACTTCTTGAACTCATTTAAACCAGCTTCTTAAGCTACTTAGCAGATTTTATCTTTTGATTGCTTGGTGACTGACACAATGAATATTACAGCTGACTCTATTAAATTTATATAACAGCTTTCTCATATAAAATAAATATAAAACTCTCCTTGGGTTAAGTTTAATAGAAACAATTATAATATAAATTCCAATATTTTGGATACCCATTTAATCCTGGATTTTTAAGGCCTGTTTATTACAGAAAAAAAATCTTTTTGAGATTTAAACTGTATTAATCTTATAAACATTTTATTGCTTCAAGTTTTTAGAATGTGAAACAATAAATTTGAAAATTAAAACTTTTCTGTTATATTTTTATAATTATACAATACATAAAGATGACTACTATGGCTATTTTACCTTTTATTCTTGCAATTCTTTGTTTTGCAGTTTGGTGGATTATCTCCCAAAAGAAAAAAGATGAAAATCTTCTTAGAACTAAAGCAATTTCATCTATAGTTATTGTCTTATTCTTTGTGTATTCAAGCATTTTTATTTATAATAATGATATTTTTATTTATATTTAAGGACATAAATTATATAGGAAAAAGTTTAATATCTATAAAAAGAGCTCAAATCCCATTAATTTTTTTAAAAAAATATTTCTCAAATGTTAAGAAATAAATTAAATTTACATTAATTTTAATTATAATTAAAATTGCTCATTATCTTTCATAACAAATTAGTGTATATGGGGGGGAATTTAATTATTAAGATAAGGATATCTTCTTATAACTAGAGACATTTATTAAGTCTAGTATAAAATTAGCTACAAATTTTAAAGAAAAAAATGAAAAAATATTGGAAAAAAGTTATTATAAAAATAATAATCCAGGAAGATTCCTATAAAGTTATTGTTTATCAAATAAGTTGATTAGGAAATTAATCAAAAGTTTTTTAAATTATAAAACTAAATTGAAATTTTAATTAAATTAACCTTAGCATGTGTTTTAAAAGTAGTTTTTGTTTTTTAAAGCATCGTTCAATCGATGTTAGAACATGTTTAATTGCATAGATGTTGATGGAGAATCTCGTTTTGAAGATTGACTTAGAAGTAGTTGCTATAAAGGATAGCATACTTTTCTGAGTATGTTTGTAGCAGTACCAGGCATATTAAAACCCTTTTTTTAGCTGGATTTGATTATAAAAATTTTCAAATAAAGGTTTAATAGTTTTAATTTAGGAATTATCAATGAATTAGATATGATTAAGCAATTAATATTATTGATAGAATATGATTGAAATGGGGAAATTCAAAAATAAAAATATAACTGTAGATATATATAATTATAACTGCCACTAATTAGGAGTATTGATAATTCTAATTTGATTAAAAGTAAATCTAATTTAAATTATTATGACCAGATTTATTTATTAATTAATTAAATATATATAATTTAGTGTGCAAGTGTGCAAAAGTATAATCATACAAAAAGGGGTAGATTATCTGCACACATCTTAAATATATATTTATATAATAATTAAACTTATTAGAAATGGCATTGCTATCCGGCTATATGGAGCGGCTAACACCGGCAAGAGTACCATTCTCAAGAAGATTGACTAGATTTTCACTTGCGATGAGTTGATCCTTGGCAAACCCACTTTCATGTTGAGGGAAGATTCCTTGACAAGGAGCCCTAAGTACTGCTGATCGACGAGATGAACATAGAGAGATTCTTTTCAAAGTACAATGTTCCGGCAATGAAAAAGCTACTAGAGGGCAGGTGCTGCGCAGTTGATGTGAAATTCGGGGAGACATAGGTCAAGTACATACACTGCTTTACTATCATTACCACTAATGAACTCCAGTGGAACAGAATCACGGCGGAGGAAAGGAATTGCTTCGAGAGGAGGTGCATCACAGTCACGCCGAGAGTGGAGGGCAAGTCGGGCAAGCTGGCATTCCCATTTGATGCAGTACAGCTGGCAACTTATCTACTAGAGAGATCTTAGGATGAAAGTCTATGGAGCGAGGACTCGAATAACAAGCACGCTGGGGATCTTAGTCCTAACAAGATGAGCATGAGAGACACGGATGCAGAAGGTAAAGTCAAGAAATGAGCCATTTCTAATAAGTTTAATTATTATTATAAATATATATTTAAGATGTGTGCAGATAATCTACCCCTTTTTGTATGATTATACTTTTGCACACTTGCACACTAAATTATATATATTTAATTAATTAATAAATAAATCTGGTCATAATAATTTAAATTAGATTTACTTTTAATCAAATTAGAATTATCAATACTCCTAATTAGTGGCAGTTGTAATTATATATATCTACAGTTATATTTTTATTTTTGAATTTCCCCATTTCAATCATATTCTATCAATATTTATACGTATTATGTATACAATCTTTTTTAATGTTTTTTAATTTCTGAATCAAACATTATCAGAAAGGGATTTAGTCTCAATCAAATTATAAAATATTTAGATTTCTTCTTTATTATTTATAGCCATATTAGGACAATATCGCATAATTATGGATACTAAATGATAAATATTATTTAGATTTAAATATATAATTTTCCTTCATTATCTAGCTCAATAAAAATCTGTAAGCGAACTATCTTAGGATTTATTCCCAGTGCTCTATAAGTTATTTAGTATTTTAATCAATGCTTATTAAAATTTTCCGTACATTATTATTTTTTTATATATATTATATTTAAGGATCATGCATTTTTCTAAAATTTGAAAGTAATTCGTTTGAAAAAATAACTTCATTACCCTTTTGAAATAGTGATCAAGAAATGAAAATGTATTAAATAAGTAACACTATAAATTTCCTTCATAATTAAAAATAAGTTATCAAATGATGGAAATTAGAGGTTTTAAACAAGTGAGAGAGAATATGTTCATTAATAAATAAAGCTTTTTTTTATCCGAGTTAGTAATTTTACTTTGAGTTCATTTATATATATATAACTATATATATATATATATATATATATATAATATTATATATTACTATATATATATATATAATATATATATATATTTTTTTTATAACTTAGAAACCTAATTATATAATACATTTTCTATTTTTTGCTAAAGATGAAATGTAATTAAATTCCTTAGAGTATTTAGATTTTCAATAATATTGCGAAAGATAAAAAAGTTTCAAAGTTTTTGATTAGTTTGGGGAGTATGGGTGTTCCAATGCTCTCCTACATGCTCATTAACAAGGAGAAACATAAACTTGATTCAATTGAGATTAAAGCTAAGTATGGGTTCTTATACAGAGGATACAAGAGGAAGTATTTTTATTATGAAAGTATAGTCATGTACAGGAAAACTATCATTATTTTTGTATCTGTTTTCATGGTTTCATTTGGAGTTATCGGTATTAAAATTAAATTAATAAGGAAAATACATATGGAAAATATTTTTTCTTTTAGAATTTTGCATACTCATCATTTTAATATAGATAGGACACCATATAAATTATAATCTACTAATTCATTCTGAAAAATGATTTAAATCATTTTATCCTTTATTATTAGGGGTAGTGCCGAATAATTCTTAATTTTTATGATTTTGTCATAAAGATTAATATTTTAAATTTTCTAATTTTATCGTACAAGCTCTTGTAATTCTAATTTTACTTATAGCAGGTCTCTCAAAACAATTGATCTTAAAGCCCTATCAAACATATGCCTTAAACCACTTAGAGCTTTTGTCAATATTTTGCTTCTGGAATCACAATTTATATTGGCATATTTTTCATAATAAACAGTGCATCCTCCAATGATAATTAATCCGCATTTCAGTGTATGATTTTATTATGTCAATCTAATTTCTTAAATTTTAGTTTCTGGCTTGGACAACAACTCTAAACTGTTTTTCTTTGTTATTATAATAATTAGTAATATCAACTTTTTCGCAATTTGGGGATTATATTTTCTTATCGAATTAAAAGAATATCTCATTAAGAAAATGGTTTTATTATTTATTTTTTAAATTGTGATAAATTGATAATCAATTTTAAGAAGTAAATTTTTCAAGCTAAATAAATATTTTTTTAAAATGCCTTGGTTGTACTTGAATATATTTTTGTGTGGAAATCGAGAAAAACTAAAATTACATTAATTTGAAGCAGATGTCAGAGAGGAAAACGAAGTTTTGAGAGAAGAATATATGAACAGTAAGACTATTTTCAATTTTATTTAATATATAGGTTTGAAAGTATTGCTTTAAACCTTTTTATTAATTTAATATTAAACTGAGTTAAAACAATTAATTTTGATTAAATTCTTCTAAGATACAAAATTAAATTTTCTTTGTTTTTAAATACATGGGATAAGTACTGAGCAAAATATATCCTATTTAATAAATTTCTTTTATATTATATTAATACTTCGTGAGGCCTATGATAAAGGATAAATAGTTTTAAATTAGACAGTCCTAGAGCGTTTTAAGGTTTACTTAAACTTGGAACGAGTATATGACAATATTGGACTTAGAAAGTAATATTTTGAAAATCCAAAAAACCCCAATTAATTGCTTTGGTATTTTATTGTAGAATTAATAGATTTGGGTGTAGTTAGCACAAAAATAATGTATTTTTGCTATTTATTAAAAGGTTATTAATTTTCTAACTTATTGATTTTCTGTTTTGCCTTTGTTGAATCTCTAGAATCAATATCTCTATATAAACTTAAGATAACGTCAAGAATCGGCATAGTCAATCTTAATGCTTGTACTATTTAAACATTAGCTGTTAATCTTAATATTTCTAATGATAAATTTACCATAATAATTCTGATTTTTATTTCTAATTAAGCAAATTGACCTAATTTCAATGCTAACCCCAGGAAATCCAAATTATATTATACAAATTTTATCGCTCATATATCTAATTAAGGGGTTTTGGGGCTATGAATGAGCACACAGTATTGCGAAAGTAGAGATTGAAAAGTGACAAACACAATTTAGAAGCTTTGAATAGCTCTGAAAGCATGAAAGATGAAAATCATATCAAACTTCTAATGAAATTTGATAGTGTTATTGTAAAATAGCATCAATTAAATTAATACCATAAAATAAATTATGATCCATTTTTATATATAATCTAGAAAAATCTCATAATTCCTTATAAAATTCTTTAAATATATATATTAATTTAATTTAACGATAATAAGAAGGAAACTATGATTGACAATATAGATATTGACTTTGAGGACAGATATCGCAGTTTAATCAATAGTTCAAATAGTGGGCAATATAATTTCGGCTCTAGCTTCGCTTAAAAAGATTCTCAATTTTTAAAATTAGGGAAATCACTCACGAAATTCGATATATTACTCTTATAAATTTTGATTTCAATTATTTGAGAAAGCAATTAAGATTATTAAAATTTCGAATTAATACTCATTATAATTATATTCGTATCATTAATAAATTACATTTAAAATACTTGTTAATGATTATCTGAATTTAAATATAACAAATTATTAATTAAATTAATACTTATAGACAAGCTATCTGAGACTAAAAAGGAACATGGTCCTTAATCAAGCAAAAATAAGAAATTCGGTAATGATGTGCTCAATGATTAACAAACTTCCTAATCAGATAAAAAACCTAGCAGCATTAGCAACAAAGGTCCAATTATATTATTAAAATATAATTTATTCTTATTCAGAGATTTATTCCAAAGTTTTAATCATATAAAACTTTGAAAAGTATCAATTAAAAAATAACATTGCAGTAGAAATTTCATTTAGCTTTTTGTATAAATAATTTATTAAATTAATAGATGAAATGGAAGAATTTCAAGAAGATCAAACTTTAAATGAAAGTTAAAGACCATTAATCTTAGATAAATCCAGATACCAATCCTAGTTAAATGATTTATTTATATTATATATCCAGATAAAATTTTCTACTTATTTGAAATAAAATTTCATATAAATTAATTTTATTTTTAAATATGATTCATCTGCAACGTTTTCACCAATAAAATTAAATCTCAATAATGATGATTAATTTTTGAAGCCAACTATGACAAAAGATGTTAACGATTTAAGAAGATAAGGTTTTACTAAAACCACCAATTAATCAAGAAGGAAATCTTAAATGAAGGAAAAGCAATTAATGGCATCAATTAATAGGCTGATCGAAATTGATGAAATTGGTGAAGACAGAATCATAAATAATTTAAATTTTAAGTTTTATTAATGAAATTGCAATTAAATATAAAACACAATTTAGATACAATAATGAGCAGAGATTTTAGCAGGAATTTCAGAATATGATTACACATAAATAGCAGTAGGAACAAATAAACGAAGAGAAAGATTAATTGTACTTTGTCAAGGGATCTAAGAGAAAATTGAATATTTAAGAGCTTAGAAGGAGAAGAGAAAAAGAAATTTATCTATAGAATAATTTCTAATTTATAATGCTATTTATAATTGATTAGCTTTAAAATGATAAATTATGTAGTCAATTAAGTCAGGCATCAAGAATTAGTATAAGAGAATCAGAAAAGAACTTAAACATAAAAATAATCTAAATGATTAGGAAATTCATGATCTAAAAAAGGAAGAAACTTAGCTAAGGCCACAGCTTACTATAATTTAATGCATAAATCCTATTTTTTAAGAGAACAAATTTGTGGCATTACTTTGTAAAATATTAAAACTTTTTAATTTTTAGAGAATTTATAGTATTCTTCAAGGGGAAATCCCCAATGAGGTAATACTTTAAAACCTGAAGAAAAAGCGTACTCTCCGGAGAAACAATTTCATATCTGGAAACGATAAAGATTTACATAATGTCGACTACGAAATAAATTTTAATATGTGTAGGAGAGTGCTAAGAGACTTACTCGTAGTTCAAGATATCCACAATTCTGTAGACATAAAAAACGACACTCTTTATAAATTCAATAAAACTTCAAAATGTAGGAATAAAAGAGAAATATGGTTGTTTAAGAATTAGTCATAGAAGAATTAATAAGACAGTATTAGTAAAGACAATAATTAGAGATAGCTGTAAAGTAAAAGCGCAAATACTCTCAAAAATTAAGACATCGATCGTTACAAAAAGTTAAATCATGACACTTAAAACTAGAAAATGAAGGGATTGAGCTAATAATTCAAAAATAACATATAAGATGAAGATTAAATTAACATTGGATTTGATTAAAAGAATGATGGGGATGTACTTTATGACCAAGACAGCATATTCTAAATATCTTTAAATCTTTTTAGATATCTTCATTAGCAGATAGATAACTTTATTATTTTTTATAATTATAGCAGTTTGATCATAACATCTAATGAAGATGATAGCGAGCGAATGAAGCTACGATCTACAAATATAAAATGATCTCAATCAAGATTTTATTAAAAAATAATCAGAATGATACAAGCTACGCTTAATCATTCACAAAATTTTCAAATAAATATTCTCTTTTTTTTATTGAATAAATAAAATAATTAAAAAACTTTATAAGCCGATCTATATAAATTAATATTTTCATATTTTAATTGAGAAACTTTCCTGCTGGAAAATCTCAAAATACAGTAAAAATATTTATCGACAAAGATTAAAAGTATAAAGAGCTACTGTAACCAAATTAATTATTGATAAATCATATTATTTTCATTAAAAATGATTATTAATTAGTAATTTTAATTTATGTAAAGATATTTTTTAATTTTCCAATACCATAAGATCTAGATTTATCAGATGATGAAAATTTGATAAAAAATTTTAAATAAAAAGCTCTTGATAGATATAAAAATTCAAGTGAAGAATCTCAAAAATAATTGATGGAATAAAATAAAGAATAGAATGTTTCTCTAAGTTAAAATTAAGATTTTAAGTTCTGATTAATGAGTTAATAATTTTATAAAGATATACAAAATATTTAATTTCAATTTTAAATTTTTAAATATCTTAACATCATTTTAGATTGAATTAGTATATTGCTTAGTTATTTACATGCTGAAATTTGGGTTTATTATTTATGTTAAATAAATATACATATGGTTATTGGAGTTTTTCGTTAATTTTTTGGGGGTGAGTGCTGGCGTAATGGCTATGTAATTTTACAGCCTCCTAGAATCATTGTATCAGGTCTTCATTGATATAATATAATTTAATGAGAGACTTTTAACTTTTTTATCTGATAGTATTAGTGCTGTTATATTACATCTTTTATTAGATATTTTGCATTTTATTAAAATAAAAAAACGTAATGTGAATACTTAGTTGGCATCTCTAGAAAGATAATAATCATTATATTTAAATATGTTAAGTATAATTGGGTATAGATAATTAATAAGAATTAGTTATTTTTTATTCATATCTCTACTAACAGAAGATAGAATTTAAATAATTTAAATCTTATCAACCTAAAATTTAACATGTGCCAAATAAAAAACATTAGCATAATTTGCCACTTTTTTTAAAACATCAGTAAATATCAAAGTCAATGAAAGACATTTGAAAAAAATTCTTGTCATTAGTTAATCTAATCTAAAAATAAAAATTAATTTTAAGATCATATCAGAAAAATGGCATGTAATTATGTATTTTTACAGACTAAAATATGTAAGTACTAAATAGCAATTTTACGGAAGGGTAGCCTTATAAAAAAACGGCTTGCGTCTATAAAGAACTTACCTTACTTATTTTTCCATTTTGAACTGGCTTTTATAGAATGCAAATAATAAGAAAATTAGAATTAAAATTATAATTAAAATAATAACAATTAAAAAATTTATAAATTAACATTTAATTTAAATATTATTGTCCTTATATCCTTACAATCCACTTTTTAAATAAAATTATTAAATAATTAGTTTCTGTTTTTGTAAGAAAATAATTTAAGAAATTATAGTTTAATTTAAAGTATTATCTTTTAATAGAAAAAATAACCACACTATATTTGGAAAATATAAATAACCCTTTTTAATAACAAATTATAATATTTAAATATAAATATCACAAAATATGAATTATTTCAAGATGTTATTAAACTACAATAATATCAAATTAAATAACCAATAAACTTAAAAATTTATATTGCTTATTTTGGCTTTACTATTCTTACAAGTCAAGCTGCAGTCATAGTGTAAACTTACATAATTTAATCTTATATTTGATAGGTAACTTCAATAAATTGTTAAATTGTTATATCTTAATGTATTTAATACTATATTAGACACAAATTAATATAAAAATTTTAAATATAGAATAATTTAAAAAATGTTTTTTAGCTCATTATTATTATTATTATTATTATAAAATCGTAACTCAAATGAATTCTTAGACGATTCTACTGGCGATTGCATAAGTAAGTATTTTATTATATAAAAATTGCATTAAGATGTGTATTGTGTTGATCATTAGAAAAGAATACGTAATTAAATTTAATAGGTTGCAATAAGCTAATATATGGATGTCAGTATTTATATTTATATATAAAGTTAAATTTGTTATTTTATTTTAAGTATTCTTTTATATTTATTATTAGTAATTCAAACCTAAAAAACTCCTTCATTATTATTAAGAATTATAAAGGATATTAAAATTTTATGAGTGTTTTTATTTATTTATTTGATTATATAGAATTCTATCATACCTTGATGGTATAAATAAAATTTCTTTATTTTTATAATGTTTATTGCTATTGGCACAAAAATTATTAAATTATTTATTTGATGTTTATTAAATTAAATTTAGTCATTAATTTTTATTTTTAACTAGTTATTTGAACTAGATTAGTTTGATATCATGTAAATATGATTTTAAATGTTTTAAGCGCCTTAATTCAATTCCCTCAAGTTTAATATGTAAGGATAAGTTTGTTAGATAAATTGGATCCTATTAGAGGATTAATTGACTTTTAAATTCTTTAAAATGAGTTTTAAATTTAGATAAAGCTTAAAGAAAATTAATTTTTCTAATTAAGACTAATACTAACTTAATGTTTAAAATTTT
>ARYC01010421.1:0-13380 GCA_000711775.1 Oxytricha trifallax | reverse complement strand
TGAAGCTCAGGAAATTGGCGATGAAACATCACAGCCCTCGAGGCCAGAGAGAAATGAGCCCAGTATTTAAGAGTCTTATCATTAATAAGATAGTCAATATGATGTTGCTAAAATTTCAAGGGTCTCTTAGGCTTAGAATTAAGATGCTATCTTTTTAAATCCAATGCTAATAGACAGTGAGATCTCACAGTTGCTGGAGATTTATGGAGTAGCCTTGCTATAGACGTATAATTCAGAATAGACTTGAGTTATTCACTATATTCATCGCATCCATATCGTAACTAAAACAATAAATCTATATACTAACTGTCAAAAACTGACCCCAAACCTCGCATATACTCACTTAAATTACTAATATTTAAACATTAAACCCCTACATAAACCCTATTAAAACCCTAATAAAGTATGCACTAATAGTCTACTTTTATCAATCAAAAACTCAATCAAACTACTGAAAGGGTTTTGGGGTTTTGACTCTATCCCTAAAATATAACAATTAAGGTTGGAGTGCGATTATAAATAATTTTTGATCATTTATTTTTCAAAATAAAAAATTGTTTAAATTAATATAAAATAACGTAATATGATTAGAAATTGAAAGATAAAACTAAAAATGGTTTTGTGTTTTACAGTTTCAAGGTGATAGTCACTGAAGGCACAATTTAAAGTCTCCTACATGACAAAACATAAGTAAGTATAACACATTTTACTATTCATTGACAAGACTTCTAATTGGAAGGATTGTCAATTTTCTTAATAATAAAATCACTTTTACTAACTATTTATGATGGATAAGAAACTGCGATAGAGTTTAAGTATTTTTCTACGGTATAAGTCAAAATTTCATGATATTTATAAAGTAAGAACAAATTCAAGCATTTTATACTTCATAGGACCAATAACAATTGATTTTGTCTTTGAGTAAACAAGGAAAGTATAATAATTAAAAGTGATTACGAGTACATTTTTATTCATTTTTACATAGTATAATTTCACTTTGAGACATTTTCTTACATTTTATAAATGAAATTTAATCCATTAATATATAATTCAATACAGTTTTTGCATTTTACAAGAAAATAATTTCCCGATCTTTTGTACATTGTCAATAATTAGAATTATATAAATAAATAATATAGATAAAAAGTTGATTATTCTCTCATTCTTGGTAAATATTTCAATTTTTACTCAATACCACTACTGCAAGAGATTTTAAAATCAAAACTCTAAACATTTTATAATTTTATTAAAATTATTCACTTTGCTTGTATTGCTAACAAATAATTTTTATTGCTCTTCTTAATTAAAGTTTAGAAAACTTACTTCTTATTTTGAGAAATGCTAAAATTTTATTAGATTCTTTAGTTGTTGAATTTAATCTCTAACAAGTAAATGTGTTGCTACATTTATTAGCTTTAATAATTAAGTTTTACTAAATAATAATATATCTCTTGATTTATCATTATGCTTGACCTTATTACAACGGTTTAGTAACTATATTTATAACTTTTTATATTCTGCATCGTTAATTAGAATGATTTCATTTTGCCTTTGTATGTCACCATTTCTCTTGTTCGTTTCATATCAATAAGTTTTTTTTTGCTTCAATGTTTAAATCAACCTAAGATAAATCAAAAGTTTTTTACATTCTTCAAATAGAAAAATCTATTGCTTTTTTTATAAAATATCATACTTCAAGCATGGAATAATTCTTTTTAAATCTTAAACTTGTGATATTTTTCCCATTTTTTTATTAATAAAATTAAAGATCTAAAATCGCACAGTTATCGATTTAAACTGAGTGTGATCCTTTATGCAATCAAAACCCCAAAACCCCTTCATGAGATTTATAAGTGTTTAGATTTGTATGGAATTTTGTTAGGGGTTGGGGTTATTAATTAAATGCGAGACAAAAAAATATCAATCTTTTGGGGTCTATATATTATAAAGATAATATAGATTTAGTGTTCAAACTGCGATATGGATGTGATGTATATATATATATATATATATATATATAATGAATAAGCCAAACAACGTGCTTAACTATAAATCAATTGCACTTTTCTAAAAGCGAAGTCCATCAACTGTTCGCTCTAACTGCCTTATTGCTGTGTAATTAAAGCAATAATATTTATATTCTTATCCTTAGAGGAAGTCAAAGTTTCGATAGAAACATATTGATAATCTTATTAATGAAAAAACTTTGAAGTATTGGGCTCACTTCTCTCTCGATTAACGGACTATTTTTCACCACCAGTTCCTTGAGTTGAAGATCTCTGCATAATCTGTTGCAATAATTATAAACGAAAAGGTATCTCTTACAAAGGTGTAAATCATATCAAGAGAGTAATTAATTTCACTCTGCCATTTTACAACTACAACTTACTATTATACTATAATTAATTGCAGAGAGCCTTATAAAATAACATTAAGTTTATACATGCTGCGAGGCTGTGTTTACATTCAACACTTTCATCTAGAAGTCTTGGTGTAAGAAGCATAGTAATATAGAAGTATATGACTAGAAAGTCAAGGTAGAAACAATGGCAATTCTTGGAGGTATTAGCGAGGATGCTGGTTTAGAAACTTATTTTATTCATCCTCGCTCTATTAAGACAGAGCAGTATATTAAGTTCTTAGAGCAGCTGAGAGAGAAGTACCCTGAATAAGAGATTATACTATTCGTTGATAATCTTTCTGTTCATAAGACTAAAGAAACAAGGAAGAGTTATGAACAACTTAAAATAACGCCAGTGTTCAACGTACCTTACAGTCCATAGTTTAATGGAATTGAGTTCTACTGGGGTACATTAAAAGGTCATTACAAGAAACTGCTGCTATACCACTTGATGCATGACCTACCTATCGATACAGTAGACTTTATTAAAAGCTCAGCGAAGAGAGAAGATAATTTATTGGCTTAAAAGTGTGCTAAAGAAGGGAGAGTGAATGTATATAAATAAGTTTTGTAGTTAAGTTAATGAATATATAAGTCACATTTAAAATTCTTAAGAGGGAGCTGGCTTCTCTTTCTTTTCTTCTACTTCTTGCTTTCCTCCTCCTAAGTTTCTTCTCTTGCTGCCGCCTCCTGCATCTATGTTCATTTCATCTGGCTATTAAACATCTTTATAAAGTCTCTTGCTAACTTCATACTTTGTTTGCGACTTCGCTCTCTGTAAAGCTTGCTCTATTCCTTCATTAAGAAGATGCCAGTTCCAGATTTTTCTAAAGAGTTAAGCTACAAATCTTACTAGAAATATAAGGGTGCTTCTGCAGCTCTGATAGCCAGCTCTCACTTATCTTGATCCCTTGTTTGTCTTTATCTTCTGAAGAGATGCTGTACCTTTTCTTATGAGATTCTTGAATAATTTCTTTCAAGTAATAACCTTTAATTGTTGCAAGTATGCGAAAGAAATAGTTTCTTTCAGGTAGTTTATTTGAAAACTGCTTCTTAGTAGGCAGGTAATGCGAAACCTCTGGGTCGTTCATAGCATCATCATATAATTTAGTCAATGAAATCTCTGGATAGTTTGGAATCTCTGCAAATTTTACAACTTAAGTTCTCTATTTTTTCTTCTCTTCGCAGAGTTTTGCTCTTAGAAATGAAATTTTAGTACCTTCCATCGTTGGCAGAAACAAACCAATTACATTATCAAGATTAGTTACTATGAGTTCATTTCCTTATTGCACCAGGTAGAGATGCAAATCCTCCTTGCTTCTAAATCTTTGAATCAATTCTTGTACTTGCACGTTTTTCATTGCATCATTCATTAACTCCATCTTGTTTTACAGATCTAAGAAATGATATTAAAATTTAAGTTATTGATTTCAATTATATACCTCTGTTAAACTTACTATTAAATATGGGCACCCTATAGGAGGTCAACCGGCTTCAAACTTGAGAGATTGATATCAATTTCTACTGTTAAAGTTCCATATTTTTAAATTTAAATTGCTAAGTACTTAATTAAAAGCTCCTAAATATGTACGTACTATAATTAACTTATTATTGAAAGTAAAAATGGTTACTTACTCACCCATATTTAGAGCTCATTCGTCTCTTAACATTCATAAATCTTCTCTAATACTCTAAGAACTTCCCTTGAAACTTTTAAGCTTGCAAACCTCTTATGTAAGCTCTCAGTTATAGAGGCAGTTTTATAATATTAAATTGAAATTTATATAAGAGCGCTAATATTTTAAGAAAAACAATGGTACTTTCATCTTTCTAAATGAGACTTACCTTTGGCAGCAATAAAGATTGTAAAAGTTTATAGATGAACTCTAATAAAAAACTACCAGAGCTATAACTAGAGGTCTCTTTTATTAAAATAGAAATAATAATAGAAAATAAGTGGCAAACAAGTGTGTGAGAGAGAGAGAGGATGAGAAAGTTAGAAATGAAATATCTATACAAACTGAAGTAGTAGAAATATACTTTTGTGAGAAGTGTGAGAGAGACTTCGCTCATAAATCTAGTTAGTAAAGGCATATGAATGAACATAGATGACTCGTTCATAAAATTCCATGATTCGCTCACGTTCTTCAAAGAACATAGAGAAGCCAAGCCAACTCTATACTTAAAGCACGATAAAATAGCTGAAAGTATGATTGCTTCGAGCGGCATAAGCAGCATGCTCATACAAGAGATTTAAGGAAGCATCTTTTAAAAGCTCACAAAAAAAATTTAGAGATTGAAAGCAAGAAGATGAATTAAAGCTACTTAACAAAAGAAAAGCAAGAGAATCTTCGAAAATAGTAAAGCTCGAGCAAGCTAATGAATCAGAATTTGTGTGGAAATAACGCAACCTACTAACATCTGAGATAACCAAGATTATGATTAAAATTCAATCTAGAAAGATTCCTGTTTTTTCATTTACCTAGAAACTTCACTTTAAAGCTACCTTATATATAAAGGCTCCTTGATAAGAAATTTATAAATGATTCTCAATACGCATTTGAGGTGTTTCCCTCAACTATCTCTTAAGTGATGATAAATATTAGATGGAGTTTACAAATCAGTATAAAGTACTCACTCTAGCAAAGTTTAAAGAATGTAGTTACTTAATCAAGCTAGTTGCTGTTCTCCTTGGCAAGGATCATGTTGTTTTTAGACTGTCACTATATGAAATGACCCTCAGATATTTCATTACTGATCTAAGCAATCATAAATAACATGCTTTGATAGTAACTTAAACTTTTCAAGGTAAAAAAGAGCTACATTAGTTAGGCTTTATTAATAGAGATTTTAAGCTTGAGAATATTATTATAAACTTCTCACCTGTAAGAGTAGCAATTATTGACTTCAACAGAGCATAAAGGGTGGAAGTGTCAAGGCTTGAAAGTGTTATGGAAACTGCAGGCTATTATCCAGAAAGAGAAGAGTGGAGAGAGGACACTTTCAAAAGGATTGTGGGCAAAGGCAGCAATAATCATAGAGTGCGATATGACTCGCAACGATTACTATTTAACAAGGTGAGAAAAGGATGCGAAGCAAAGAATAAAGCAATTTATAGCCCCAACCCTTAACAAATTCCCTAAAAATCAAAGCACTTATAAACCTCATTAAGGGGTTTTGGGGTTTTTATTCCCGGGTAAGTAATAATTAACATTCAGATGTCTTGTTTAAATAGAATTTTTAAGAGGTTACTCTAGGCATTAAAGAACTTGCCAACAAACAAGTCTAATAAAATAAATAAAATTAAATAAATGAAATTAAACTCATTTAATATATATATTAATTATGATTTTATAATAAATTAATTAATGCCAAAATCTAATAAATTAATAAATATAAACATTAAATAAAGAGTTTTCGGACTTTCAAAATTAAACCTATCCTTAAATAGTATTATCCATCTTTTCAGAGTAGAAATCTAGCTAGTTTTTATTAAATTTAAAGGTTAGTTTTATAATTTCAAGATTTTTAATCTATGAGCGAAATAAGTTATTTTTTATAAAAAAATTATATTTATGATTTTATTTATTTAATAATCATTCACATAATGTTTAATTTGGATTTAATGCTCATAAAATCTTGAAATCTGATATCAAAAACTTATGATTTGGCAATGTTTTATATACCACTTTCTAACATCGAATTTATAAATATATTTATCTTTATATTTTCAGTTTTTGTTTTCTAAGGCACATCTATCAAAACTTTTACATTAACACAATCTTTTGATCCAATAAGATCTTAAATATTTTATTAGAGTTAAATATTTGATCCATCGAATTGTTGTTTCCAATTAATAGCCTAAATAACTTATGAGAAATCAATTGTTAATTGAGGAGTAATAATAACGAACTCTTCAATTTGTTGAGAACTTTTGCTTAGCTCAATTATCTAGATTAAGTTCACTTTGTGTAATATATATAATTTCAATTTTTTAATTTATCTATTAAGTAATTTTATTTTCGCTAAAAGATATTTAAAACTTTCTACCCAGTTAATTGTCAAGGTAAAATTTTAAACACTTATCATATTTATTAAAATATCTGATTAATATGAATTATTGATTTTAAGCAAATCCTGTTCCGCTAATGTAAAAAGTTAGGCCGCTATTTTTTTAGTTGATATTTGTTAATACTTTACTAGATTTCTTAGCTGATAAATGTTTTATCTAACTAACAAATGAGTATTAACATTAATTAATTTTAATAGTTTGGTGTTGCTAAAAAGGTATATATCCCTAGGATCAACAATAATACTATCTCTTATTATTACTTTTTCCAAATTATATTCTTCATAACTTTTATCATGCAAAGTTAATTGAGACTAAGCTTCATTTTATTTTTGGATATCTCCACTGGTTTTAGCTTCCTCATATATTTTGATAAAATTTTTGGCTTCTTTATTGAAAATGATATCATACATTTCAAGAACATTAGCATTTTTAAAAATAAGATTTTTAACTAATAATGCAAGATAAGGTTACTAAGTTTAAAATCTTCTTTTTTAATTTCAATTTTGTGAAATTCTTCCCATTATAAAATAGATATAATTAATATCAAATAAATTGGGCTGTCATAATTTATGTTTAGTGTAATACGTTGGCCTATCTTCTTTGGCAATGATGAAATGAAATATGTTTAGTATATTCAATTTTGATCTTCTTCTTGCTAAGGACTATTAATTGTGTATTTGTAGCTAAAAGTTTAAAGGTAAATCAAATTATTAAATGATTTTCGTTGATTATTTATTAGAATTGAAAGATATCGATGATCTTTTAGAGTTCTGACTTAATCTTTAACACTTTGTACTATTTTTCATTCTTATTTTGACATTTTTTAAATAACTCTGTAGTTAAAATTCATGTTGAAAAATGTACATACTCATAGTCTACAACAAGGTGTTAATTTTACTTTTTCCATAGTCTATTGTTTGATTTAAATTAGCTTTTAATGTAAAATTAATTTAATTTTTTTTACAAAACAGTAAAATTAAGTTGCATCATTACTATAATTAAACTGAATATTAAAATGTGGTAGAAAATTAGACGTCAAGTTCTTCTTTTTAAACATGTTTTTTTTTCATAATTAATTGAACCTATATTTATAAACCAAATGATTATATTGACGAAACTAATTTTATAAATGATAAAGATAATTCAAAATAATTAACAATAATTTATTTTATAAAAATAATAATAGAGCATTATAATTGAGTTTAATAAAAAAATAATAATATATTCAAGGCAGTTTTAAATTTAAAATATTGAAATAAAACACAATTTTCAAATTTAAAATCACTTTTTTTCTAAAATATTAGGCAAGAAATATTGAAATGATACACTATATCATATTTTGATAGTCTTCTAATTTGTTAAGCCAGCCTATTAATATTAACAAATACCCCTTTTTCGTTTTTTCTACCTCTAGATAATTTAAAACAATTATAAAAGATTTTTTTAGTTATTCTATCTACTTATTTGATATTAATTGAAAATTATGCAACGTGCATTCAAATATTGAAAAGAATTGATAAGATTAACTATTTACAATTTAAATAAATGAGGAAAGTTTAATAAAAATATTGAAGATCCTCGCAATCTAATTTAATTTTATTATTTGTTTTTTATTTTTAATAATATTTATCAAATTCATGAAAATTATAATAATATAAATAATTTTTCAATCTTAAAATTGTTATTTTATTTAAAATTATATTTATAATATTTAAAAAAAGTCACATATGTATCTATATTTTAGAATTAAAGTCCATGAAATCTTGAAATCTGATATCATATACTTATGACTTTTATATGTTTTCCACATCATCATCCAATATTGAATTTATTAAAATATTTAATATTTTAATTTCAGATTTTTTCTATAGATCTACATCAACTGAAATTTTTACATGGTAAGTACCTTTTTATTTTATGAGCTATTCAATATTCTTCTAAAGTTCAATGCTTGTTCCAAAAAGTTAATTTTTCTAATTATTAGATTAATTTAAAGGAGAGAAATCTATAGTTAAATAAGGGGCAATAATGACATATTTTTCAATTAATTATGAACTTTTGCATAATTCAATTGTCTTGTTCAAGTCTACTTGGATAGTAAAAATATATTTTATTTTAGATATTCGTCTATTAATTTATTTGAGCAAGTTCAAATGAGAAGGAATATCAATATTGCTTCCAATCGATAAAGTATATCTTTAAACATTATTCATTTTGCTAAATATATCGGCCTCATAAAATTTATTGACATTCAATTAAGTTTGCTCCTATAATGTAAAAGATGAATCTGCAATAGTTTTAGTTGAAATATGTTAATATTTTACAAGATTTTTAAGTTGATATATTTGCTTTCTAACTAATAAATGAGTATTAACATTGATTAATTTTAATACTTTGGTATTGCTAAAAAGGTATATATCCCTAGGATCAACCATAATACTCTCACTTATAATGACTTTTTCAAAACTATAATTATTATAACTTTTATCATGCAAAGTTAATTGAGACTAAACTTCATTTTATTTTTGGATATTTCCACTGGTTTTAGCTTCCTCATATATTTTGATTAGACCTTTTGCCTCTTTATTAAATGTGACATCATTCATTTCAAGAATATTTGATTTCCTACAAACTTCTTGTTTTAATTAAGTAATCAAATATCTACTACTAAACTTAAAAACATTTATTTTCAATCCAATGTTGTAGTTAAATTCCCAAAAATTAATTGAGTATTATAAGGAAAATAATTGAATCTTCTCTTATTAAGTTTAAAGTAATTTTTTATCCTATAAATTTTGGAAAAGACTAAATAAAGTATTCATAATATATTCCAATTAAATTATTTTCTTGTTTATTACGATTGATTGTAAATATGTAGCTAAATGATTATAGGTAGATTAAGTTATCCAAAGATTTTGGGAGGTCAGTGATCTAAATAGTCAAATTTCCATGACTAGCTATGTCTCTGACTTAATCTTTAACACTTTGTACTATTTTCCTTTCTTTCATCGAAACGTTTGAAATTCTTAGGTAATTAAAGTTCATGTTGAAAAATGTGTATACTATTTATCTACAACTAGCTGTTAGTTTAATATTTTTCATACTTCGTAAAATTAACTTGATCAAAACTAAATTATAAAATATAAAGTATAAAAATAAAATAAATTTATATACTAATTTATCAATGAGTTAAATGTTTAAATTTTTAAGAATATAATTTATCTAAATTTTTTGTATTATTTTTAAATCGAGTAGAGTAAAATTTCAAATAAATAAAGGTCAATTTAATATTTTAGATGGTTAACTTTTTCTATTTTTTGAAGTTTACTTTTTAATCATTTTTATCAAAATTTTTTCCCATTTCCGTTTAGTATTTACCCCAAAACCCCCTACCTCAATTGAACGAAACATTTTTAAACTTAACATATAAATTTTCTTTAAAGTCTAGATTGCGAGCCTTTATTCCTTGCACTTATATTTTGTTAAATGAAACTTCTATCTTTTTCGTCTTTCTTTTCGAATAGGTCCAAAAATAATTGAGAGGTTACGCTAATGTAAAGAATATACAAACTAACTTTTTATATTAGAAAATAATTACACTCTGTTATTTTTATAATTCTTGTATCCTTTTTTTATAAGTGCTTGACTTCATTTCTATATTTATCTTACCAAAGAATTTATATATAAAAAATGCATGTACAAATTTGATATATTAATTCAATTAACATATGTAATGAGAAATTATGATTTAGTAATAAATATAAATTATATTTAATTTATTTTGCGAAATCAGTAATATTTAATCGAAGTAAATATGCTTTATATAAGAAATTAAAAATTCAATTTTATTTTTTTAAATCTCACTTTGAATAACATACCTTGATATTAAAATTTAACTATTTAATATAAACAATTAGTATTATTTTAATTATAAGAAAGTCAGTCTATCTACTTCTGCCTATAAAATTTACTTTTAGAATGATATTTTGAATTGTTTAAGGTATAAAATTATAATGCAAAAGAATGATAGTAAACATTAAAAATAAAGATTGAGAGTCAATATAAATTTATTGTGAAGATTAAAAACAAAGACTTATTATAATAATTAAAATATCAAAGAAAATAATTAAAAAAAGCATCAAATGCAGCTATTTGGCAATAGACAACCCATTCTATTATGATCTAAAATTGATCAAATATCTCTTGAATTAATTAAAAAATGACACTCCTAAATAGATAATTAAAATTTTAAGATAAAATAGTTATTAATATTTCATTTTTTATGATATTAAGTAATTAAAGTTATTTTTTTCTTCAAATAATAAAAAGATTCTATAATTTTCATAATGTACTTGAAATAAAATATATATTTATTAAATTAAATGTGTTTGATAGATAATTTAAAATATCATAAAACAAAATTAAAATATAAAAGCATTTATTACATTAAAAAATTTTGTTAAATTAACCAGTTTTAAGGTATTTATATTCATAACCATAATTAAAATGAGGATTTTAAGTTTAAGGAATCTTAAAATCTTATCTCCATTTTTTACTATTATTAGCTACCTCTATTATCAATTTGATTGCCCAATTTCATTCTAATCTTTAATTTAATAATCTGATTTCCTTGCTTTGAATTGACATTTTATGAAATCTGAATATCACTTATTCCTTAGGATTCTAAGATGTCTAGAATATATTATTGATGATAAATGCTGAGTATATTGGAATTTGTTGAGAAAATTTTACATTTTAATTTTTTTGATAAGTTGATTTTAAGATTTGTAACAATTAAAACTAATTTATCTATATTGCTTAATCCATTGCATATTTCCAAGAGAATGTTGAAATCAATTATCTTTAAAATTATTAGTTTTACTTAATTTATTTTTCTATTGATATATTTTAACTGTTACATAAAATTTCTCAACTAATATATTGAAGAGAAAGTAAGTGTAAAACTTTAAACTTATTGTAGTTATTATATGATATCAAAATCATTAGAACTGCTAACACTTAAATATTCCTGCTTAACATAACTTGAAGTAAATTTATCTGATTCAGAAGTTATAATATTTTCGTATTTCAAGAGATTTTAAAGTTTGGAAATTTCATTTCTTACTAATTAATGAGTGGTGACATTTATTAGTTTTAAAACTTTAGTGTTCCTAAATAGTAGCACTTCTTTAGGATCTACCAATAGAGAATCCCTTATAATAACCCTCTTATAAGTGCAATTTTTATAATGTTCGTCATTTTTTGTCAAGGAGGAAAGAATTTCGTTAAAAAATCTGTGACCTATATATTAAAGATTCTCTTAATATTTTATTAACAAAGATTTTGCCTCTATATTGAGGATGCAATTTGATAATTCAAGAATTTCAGCATTCTTGCAAAAGTTATACTTAAGTAATTGTTAATCAAAATTTGAATGACAAATTTTGTACTTTTCAATTTTTAATTCAAACTCATGTTAATCTTCCCATTATTTTATTGAAAAAGCTATTGAGTTTAAATTACCCCAATTACAAATCAAGTTAAAAGTAGTTCTTTCGCCTATATTTTTTGGAAGGGATTTTATGAAATGCTCATAGCAAATGCTTATCGAGTTACTTCCATAATATTCTTGATTGATTGTAAATTTATAACTGAAGGATTGGAGATAGAGTAAGTTTTCTAATGACTTTGGAGGATCAATTATTTATAGAATTAAGTTGCCATGCTATTAATATTCTATAACACGAATTTTAACACCTTAAACTAATTCTCTGTCTCTCCATGAAATATTTGATAGGACTTTATAATTGAAATTCATGTTGAAGTATGTGTAAATTCCTAATCTACAACTTGGTTGCATTTTAATTCAAAAATATTTCAAGTAATTATTCGTTTCATTATAGTTCAAAGAAACAGTTTAATATTTTTTTTTGTCACTCTTTTAAATATTCAAATGTAGCATTAAAAAATATAAATGAATTTTATTTCGAGTATTTAGAGTATTCAAAACCCCAAAACCCTTTCAGTAGTTTGATTGAGTTTTTGATTGATAAAAGTAGACTATTAGTGCATACTTTATTAGGGTTTTAATAGGGTTTATGAAGGGGTTTAATGTTTAAATATTAGTAATTTAAGTGAGTATAGCAAGCTTGTTTTTAAATTATTTCAGACAAACATAATCTTAGAGTCATGTGGCAATTCTCTGAATTTTATCTTTCTAAGTTGATGTTTGATTGTTTCTATTGTTTGTTAATTCTCTTAGCTTGGCTTGATAATAGTTGAGTATGCAAGTTCTCTGAGACCTCCATTTATTTTATTTTTATCGAGATATTGTTTGATTCTCTGCTTAGAATCTCTCTCACCCCTGCAGCTAAAGTAATCGTTTCTTGGCATGTCGCTCTCTATTATTATTACTGCTAGAGCCCAGATATCCCATTAAGTGTCTCCATCTCTCCAATCCTCTCTCTCTGGGAATATATCCAGGAGTGCCGTACACATTTCCTTATGCAGAGGCTTGCACTCTTTGAGCTCTGTTGAAGTCAATAATATAAACTCTGAGAGGCTGAAAGTTTATCATGATGTTCTCTGGTTTTAAATCTCTATGAACATATCCAAGCTTGTGAAGCTCTTCAATCCCCTCAACTATCTGCTATACTATCTAGCCAATTTATCTCTGACATCTATTGTCAGATAAGAATTTTCTGTAAGTCCTTTCTAGTAATGGAAGCCTGAAGGCTACATGATCTTTACCAAGTAAAATAGCATCAAGCTAGATGATATGCCTGCACTCATTTAACTTTGCCTTTTAAAGAGCATAATACTCATTAGCAAATTCCATTTGGAACTTGTCATCAGCAAGGAAGTAATTGGAAGGATATATCTTGTAAGCATATTAGTCATCAGTAAT
>ARYC01010420.1:0-15539 GCA_000711775.1 Oxytricha trifallax | reverse complement strand
TGCTTCACTTGACTAGGAACCTCCAAATTCATCATCAAAAGTGGGTCATTGAAAAAATATTTTGGCTTCACTGACCACCACCATGAGATTCTTGTCTAGTCATAACAAAATTTGAAAAAGTTCTAAAAATTGAAAAATAAGTTGCTTCTCTCGTCCTGAAAACTCCAAAAAAATCATCAAAAATGGGTCATTGAAAAATATTTTGGCTTCACTCACTAGTATCATGAGATTCTTGACTGGTCATCACAAAATTTGAGAAAGTTCTATAAATTGAAAAATAAGTGCTTCATTCGACCTAGAACCTCAAAAGACATCATCAAAATTGGGTAATTGAAAAAATATTTTGGCTTTACTGACTACTACCATAAGATCCTTAAAAATTTATAACAAAATATAAAAAATTTTAAAAATAGCAAATTAAAGTTGATTTACTGGACATTTAGTTTTGAAAAATGAAATCAAAACATAGTTTTTAAAAGATATTATCAGATGGGTGACTATTATGGATAACACAATCTGTTTTAAAAAAAAAGACTCAATGTACAAAAAAATGTTGAAAGTAAAAAGAAATAGATTTATAGTTAGGAATTAGAAAATATAGTTAAATGTTACTAGATTCTTCATTTTGTGAGTTATAACTCATTAAATTTACCAAAACCCTCAAAACCCGATCATTTTTATAAGAAAACCCGATAATTTTGATAAGAAAACCTGACAAAAATTAATCCCATGAATAAATGTTAAATTAAAAATAGTTTGTTGAATTTGGAAATACTAAATTATAATAATTATTATAATCCTTTTAATATAACATTTAGATAAGAAAACACTATTAATTAGTATTAGAAAATGTAATAAAATAAAATAAGATTAAAATAAATTTAATTAATAAAAGAATCATTATTTGGTAAAAACATACAAATTATTTTACATAAATCAAATAAATAACTAAAATACTCATATATAAAATATAATTTCTGTGCCTCTGTGGTCAAAGGATTTTGATGAAAATAATTAATATTTTAAATATATTTATATTTTATAGACAGATGTGGGTTTTCTTTGGCTTACAGGTGGGTTTTCTTTGGCTTACAGGTGGGTTTTCTTTGGCTTACAGGTGGGTTTTCTTTGGCTTACAGGTGGTTTTCGTTGGCTTACAGGTGGGTTTTCGTTGGCTTACAGGTGGGTTTTCTTTGGCTTACAGGTGGGTTTTCTTTGGCTTACAGGTGGGTTTTCTTTGGGCTTACAGGTGGGTTTTCTTTGGGCTTACAGGTGGGTTTTCTTTGGCTTACAGGTGGGTTTTCTTTGGCTTACAGGTGGGTTTTCGTTGGCTTACAGGTGGGTTTTCGTTGGCTTACAGGTGGGTTTTCGTTGGCTTACAGGTGGGTTTTCTTTGGCTTACAGGTGGGTTTTCTTTGGCTTACAGGTGGGTTTTCTTTGGCTTACAGGTGGGGTTTTCTTTGGCTTACAGGTGGGTTTTCTTTGGCTTACAGGTGGGTTTTCTTTGGCTTACAGGTGGGTTTTCGTTGGCTTACAGGTGGGTTTTCGTTTGGCTTACAGGTGGGTTTTTTCGTTGGCTTACAGGTGGGGTTTTCTTTGTGGCTTACAGGGTGGGTTTTCTTTTGGCTTACAAGGTGGGTGTTTTCGTTGGCTTACAGGTTGGGTTTCGTTGGCTTTACAGGTGGGTTTTCGTTGGCTTACAGGTGGGTTTTCTTTGGCTTACAGGTGGGTTTTCTTTGGCTTACAGGTGGGTTTTCTTTGGCTTACAGGTGGGTTTTCTTTGGCTTACAGGTGGGTTTTCTTTGGCTTACAGGTGGGTTTTCTTTGGCTTACAGGTGGGTTTTCTTTGGCTTACAGGTGGGTTTTCGTTGGCTTACAGGTGGGTTTTCGTTGGCTTACAGGTGGGTTTTCTTTGGCTTACAGGTGGGTTTTCTTTGGCTTACAGGTGGGTTTTCTTTGGCTTACAGGTGGGTTTTCTTTGGCTTACAGGTGGGTTTTCTTTGGCTTACAGGTGGGTTTTCTTTGGCTTACAGGTGGGTTTTCTTTGGCTTACAGGTGGGTTTTCTTTGGCTTACAGGTGGGTTTTCGTTGGCTTACAGGTGGGTTTTCGTTGGCTTACAGGTGGGTTTTCTTTGGCTTACAGGTGGGTTTTCTTTGGCTTACAGGTGGGTTTTCTTTGGCTTACAGGTGGGGTTTTGGGGTTTTGGGGTTTTGGGGTTTTGATATATATATTAAATGGGGTTTTGGGGAGGGGATAAAGTCGATTTTTTACGTAGTAGATTTTATTTTATTTTCAGGTGTATTTTTTGACGCTGATCAAAACCGGTACCTATGAGTAGGGGGTAGACCAATTTGGTTCAGGTACTAGACCAATATTTACTAAGTAAAAATATTATTATCATAATATATAATAAAATAATTAGTTTATTTAAATAAATTTTATTTTAACTTACTTTAGAATTAATTTTGGCGCAATTGAGTCTGACCTTTGGCTTACTCGAGTCTGACATATCGGTTACTTGAGTCTGACCTTTGGCTTACTTGAGTCTGACCTTTGGCTTACTTGAGTCTGACCATTTGTATACTATAGTCTGACCATTTGTATACTATAGTCTGGCCTTTGGTTTATTAGAGTCTGACCTTTGGCTTACTTGGGTCTGACCTTTGGCTTACTCGAGTCTGACTTTGGGTTACTTGAGTCTGACCTTTGGCGCAATTGAGTCTGACCTTTGGCTTACTCGAGTCTGACATATCGGTTACTTGAGTCTGACCATCGCTTACTTGATTATGACCTTTAGCTTTCTTGATTATGACCTTTAGCTTACTATAGTGTGACTTTTTAGTTACTTTAGCGTGATTTTTTTATTAGTATAGTCAGTTCTTTTTTATAATTTACATTACCATTTTAAAAAAAAATATAATTATTACTATATGTTACTTTTATTTATGGTTTTTATTATAATATAAATTTTATATTATTTTATATTAATATTTATTTTTTATTCTATTTTTTAAAGAAATTAATTAACACAAGCATAATATATTATATTTTATTAAATTTATTTTTTTGTTTTTTTGATATTTTCATTTTCTTGTGTTTCATAAATTAATTTCTGTCATTTTTACCTCATAATTTCATTACTTATGTCAAATTCTTTTGTAGAATAAGACATTTGGATAGATGATATCACGTGGTGCATCCTATCTTATGTTTAAAGCACTTGTTAGGTCTGTCTCCTTGACTACGTTAAGTTCATGGTCCATCTTGCCATCATAGTACCACCATCCCTTCATCTCTGTTCCATCTTTGTGAACTCCATCCTTTAGTTTAGCCACGAAGTGATTACCAGCTGTTGTTGCACTTCCATATCTACTGTAGTAAATAATTCCTTTGATCTCGTATTTGACTACTGTATTATCTACTAATTTGAATCTGATCTTGTCATCTAACTTGAGTTTTGGATTTGAACCTCTTCTAACTGCTACAACCAAGTAGTCTGGTGCTAATAGTAATGTTCCTTTTATTGTTAAATTTGCATGATTACAAGCTGGGCATCTTAATCTTTATTGATTATAGTAATTCTTAACTGCATCTGATACCTTTCCATTACTTAGCTCAACTATATTTATCATGTATTCTTATAAAGTTTGTTCTTGATCTTCATATCCACAGTGTCCACATGATTCCTATCTGTTGACAGTCAAGCTAAAGTGTGACGAATCTTAAAAGTATTCCTTTAGTTCCTCTGCGTCAATCATATCTCCTCCATATGGTACTCTTAATGGTTAGATTGCATTGAATTATCTCTCACAATATGGATAATTTTAGGATGATTTTATGTAAGTCCTGTTTATGTCTATCTTGTTTAACTCAATGCAACTGTTTACTAATGGTTATAAGCATTGATCTACTTAGTTGTTATGAATCTCCAAGTGTTGATTGTATATTCCAAAGTAAAAGATGTACATCAAGCAATCATGCAAACACGAATTGTTGAACCATCTAGCAAAAGGATATCTAAGTTGATTGTTGTTTCTTCTAATAAATGGATTGTTCTATAAGTCATGTCCTTTATTTGCTAAGAATGGATTCTCCTTTATTTCCTCTATAACTGGTGGTTGAATTACAATTTTCTATGTTTTCTATTCTTCATCTTATTTCATTTGAATATCTTGAATATTTATGATCTATTCTTAGATTTGATCGGTTGATTTAATATTGCCCTCATCTATTACCATGTTACCATCTTCATCCATTCTGTCTGCTACATCATCATCTATTTAGTCTTAGTCTAGTGGTGGATCATCATTGAAAAGTTACTTGTATCCTGTCTCAATCATTAAGTTAAGGTTTGCTAGCTCTAGTTTGTTGTAAATCTCTTTAACCATGTCGCTGTCAAAACCCTGTATAGTACTTTCTAGTCTCTAAATTATTTTGGCTGTAACCTTCTCTGCTTTCAAGTCTTTTTTCATGATTTACCATATTTCAGTTCTGTTTTTATACTGTTCGATCATCATTCCACTTTATCTTAAACATTGTTGGTTTAAGTTTAAGATATAGACATCTTCTAGTCTTGGACATCTTGTTATTGCTGTGTAAAATTATCCTGGTGCAAAGAAGTCTGCACAGTATATTAATATTCCATTTAGAGTTAATCCTTGAACCTTATGCACTGTGCTTGCATAAGCCTCTTCAACTGCAAATTGGTTCCTTTATAGCTTAGAGTAACTGCCTGCAAAGATTGTCACGCTGTGTCTCCCTAAGTATTGTACTTCGCTTGTCTTTAAGTTTAATATTTTCAAGTATTTGTTGTTAGGTCCAACCTCTAATAGTTAAGCAAGTGTTCCATTGGCCATTTGAAAGTGTAAGTCAAAGTTCCTTGTAATCATTATCTTGCTGTTCTTGTGTAAGGCAACAATACGTTTAAGATCAACATCCTTGTGCACATTTAGTTTATCAATGTTGATCTTGTCCTCCATCATTACCAATTGCTTGGCATCATTCTTTGTTATTTCATAGTCCTCTGCAATAAGTGTAACTGTTTAAGTATCTTTGTTAAGTAGCTGTCCAACATATTGATTATACTTCGATGCGTTCTTCTTCATGCCAACGACTATATGATTTTTTTATTGTTTCATTATCCATTTTGTGTTCTCATCATCAATGTCTATTTATCTACTCTCTAAAGTTTTAATTACTTCCTGTGTTATGTTTTCCAATCTAATGTTATCTATAAGTGATTTGAAACTATTGTCTCTGTTTTGTCTAAAATTTTGATCTAGTACAATCCAATGAAAGTTTTATTGAAATATTTCATTCATTGAACAACAGTTTGCTACTCTATCATTTGAGCTTCCTATAATTTGTGTTTGTAATAGATCTCCACATAGGATCACATGCTTTCCTCCAAATAATTTTTGTCTCTTGAGTGGGTTAAGCTCTGTCATCTTAAGTATTGTTTCAACTTTAATAAATGTTCTTTCAGTTAGTAGTGAAATTTCATCAATAACCAAGAACTCTATCTCCCCTATTGTCTTTTGTAATTCTGATAGCGGATCTATGTGATACTCTTACATCTTTTCATGAATACTAAGCAAAGAATGTATAGTCTATCCATTAATATTCCCTGCTGCTATGCCTGTTGATGCAGTCATTGCTACCTTCTTCTTCAAAACATAGAATAAGAATCCATGTAGTAGTTTGAGCATGTGACTCTTACCATTACCTGCTCCTCCAGTTATGAATGCTAACACCTGCTCACCTCTTGTTATTGCTTTGTGGTAAATGTATTCTAGACATCCAATCTGATCCTCACTTAGTTATTGCTTCATTAGTTAGTCATGAATATACATAACTAAGACCTTCTCCGCTCTTGTATTCCAGTCAAACTACTTTCTAAAGAATTTGTCTACTACTGGTTGGTCAAGTTGATTATTAAAGAACTTGTAGTCTTGAGTTTGTCCTCGTTTGTTGTTTCCTATTATATCAGCCATCACACCCTTTAAGTTTTCTAAATCTTCATCAATGATCCCATCAATTAGTTACTTCTGTCCTTCAATTTCTTGTCTCTAATTCATTGTTAGTTCTTTTTCTCTAAGTATTTCAAGTAGGCTCTGTTGTAGTTTGATCTTTGATACATTCGATACTCTCCAAAGGTTTCTGAAGTCTTGTCTTATGTTCAACGAGTTCATTGATATAATGCCTCTCAATATACATTCAATGTACCAACTCTTTTCAACATTGTGATCATGAAACTGTCTGTATCTTCTGTGATGAATATGTTTCAAGTACAAACCAAAGTAATAGATTTAACCATCTGATGGATATAATCTATTTGTTGATACGATTACTGGTGTTGTTCTCTTGTAATATATTACATTGGTGTATCCCTTCACTCTGCTGTTACATGTTACTGATACATTCTTTGGAATTGAGTTTTTCTTTCTTGTATATAGGTGTCCCTTGATAAATTCAAAGAAAGTCATAAGTTCATATTCAATTGGTCTCTTGTAGTAGTAGTCCAATGGTCCATCCTGGAATATGTCTATTGAATCTGGGTCTAAGTCCTATAAGTCAATGTCCTTCTTTAGTATTCTCATTTTGTCTCCTGGATGACTTATGTGAAAGTATATTACATTAGGGTGTCTTAATACCACTGGGAGTCTAAGTAATAGCCATATTGCTTCACATACTGTTATGATTCCAAGTTTTAGATACTTTAAAACCTCTTTCTATTCTGGGTCATCATAGCTATACATTAATTTAGCTAAAAGTGTTGGTTCCTGCTTTGAAACATACTTGGTCAAGTATTTCAACGTCTCTCTTTGAGTTAATCTCATCACACAACTACTTGACTGCATAAACTTAAGTACTATTGAGTTATAAGGTACTACATATCTATCCTCTTCTGTTAGTCTCTTGTATCTAAAATACCCATGGTCATCGACGTAGTCAAAGTTGCTAAGTGGTTAAGGATAACCTTGTCTACATCTCTTCTCTTGTCCTTCTTGATAGCATCTACCTTCAACACATCTATGTATCATGTGCTATCTTACCAATTGTTCTAATTCTTCATCGTAGTCTGGTATTACTGCTTGTACTGCAACACCATCTTTTAGTCGCTCTTCTCCTTCTTTGTCTAACCAAATAAGAACATGTAAATGTGGTGGTCCTCTTGCCTAGAATTCATATCGCTCAAAGTACATTAAAACCTTGCCAAATATTCCTTATGTTGTTTGTCCTCCTTTAATCATCTGCATTAATATTCTGGTCTTGATATATATGTTTGAGCAAGTAGCTAATGCATGTTGTAGTCTGTGTCTCTTGCCAAATATGTCCTTTAATTTTTACATGTATTCATCTTTTGGATTCCCTGTTGCTGTTATAAAGAGACTGGGTCCATCCATATCGTATTTATCTTTACCTTCCTCACACATTGTTTGTAGTTCTTCTCCCTTTGATATAAAGTATGAAGGGGTTCCTGCCATTTTTCTTGATAGTCTGTGTGTCCAGTAGTATGATTTGAAGTCTCCATGGTCCTGCTGAGTCTAAATATCTTTCATTGTTAAAGGTTTCTCATGTTGTCCTGGATGTGCTGCCTTAACACCTCTAGAATAACTTAGCATTTATTCCTTTCTCTTTCTATCGTAAAGCCAAAATATGTAGTCGTAGTGATCTCTGAATTCATTTCTGCAACTTAGTAGTCTCATCTTTGCATACTGTGTTATTGTCATTCCACTTCTCAAATATGATGAATTGTAACCTCCTTCCCCTGTTGGATGAAGGGTTGGCCATAGTTTCTCATCCAAATACTTGTCAGCATAGTATACAGTGTTCCTTCTGAATAGTTCTACTCCCTCTTCAGTTTAAATCTGAATGTTGTTGTTTATATCCTAAAGAATGCTTTCATCATTGTCAAGCTTTTTAATATATTCTTCAAATGCTGCAATCCTGTCTAGTTCCCTAATGTTCATAATTTAATAGCCTGACTCATCCTGATTGATTGGGAAAATGTATTCTGTAGTTGATTCTTCTTTGTTATTCTGTTATGGATACTTAATTATGAATGTGTCCTGCTCATATCCTTTGTAAAGTCTAGTCTTAAATGTTTCGTTTTCAATTACATCTCTGAGTGGTTTGTTAATTGATACATTTTGCCAAAGTTCGAACGTACATAAGTATTTGCTATATAAATGATTATATTTTTTAAGCCAAGACAATCCTATACTGATATTTGCCTTTGATTTTGATTCTAAAGCAGTCTACATCCATTTCTCATTCATAGCAAGTTTATGCATTCCTATGTCAGAATTAAAAAGTTTAAAATTAGTGTCTCCATGCATTGCTGAAAATGTTGATGCTGGTAAATTCCTTATGAATGAGTAAATGTAGCCTAGTCTCACCATTGCCTCCTCCGCCTTACTCTTAAGTTTCCTTATTTCTTGTGGAACAGGTATAGACCTTTCCTTTATATCAAAGTTAATTTCATGTTTGTCACAGTAGTAACAAACCCAAAATATTTCCTCGTTTTGATCATTAAGCTTGCTTGTCACGTACTATTCGTATTCACCGTAGTAAAACTGTGCTCTTGTTTTCATATTCTGCTTTGCTAATTGTTTCCACTTATCATCCTTATGTAAATTGAAAATTTATGGTCTGCTTCCACATTATGCACACATTCTCATATCTATACTCTTTTTTAATTGTGTTGTTACAGATTTTAACTTCTTTTTGAATAGTTTTATGCTGTTTATATAGAATTCTATTCTGTTATTTTGAATCTTGTACATTTTCTTTATATATTCGATTGATTGTTATTTTTTGTTAATATTTACTTAAATGATATCATCTGTTAGTCTATGAATTTCTTTAATAAACTTAATGTCGCTTATTTCATCTTATCCCACCAAATTTTTCTTAGTTAATATCTAAAATGCATCTTTTCGTTCTGATGCTTTCATAAAGAAAAGTTTCTATATAAACTACCATTCTTTTGAATCAATTTATTTGTCTTAATTTAGTCTCATCCTCATATATGATAAGAGATTTGTAGAATTTTTTTGTAACACTAGTCTTGTTAAAAATGATTCAGCATAATCTTATAGATTGTTATTTAAACTGTTCTTTAACCATTCACATACTCTCGTCTTGCTATTTATTATTCTTTATGCTAAATAATAGGTTACATTATCATCATTGTTTAAAATATCATTCAAAGATATTTATGACAGATATTTTTCATTTTTATTCATATCTAATGTGTCTTTGGATATAAAATTTTACACATTAAACTACTTCCTATCATCTGATTTATTTATTTAATCCAAAATTAAAGTGTATGTTTCCAAATCTAGAATATCATTGAGAGTGTCTTATAATGATACTATTACTCTAAACTCACAATTTTGTAAATAGTCGTTGGTATTAAAGTAATTAACGATATTACTGCTTATTGTAGACCTTGTTGGAGTTGCTTGACTTATATTTTATTGAGTTTGCTAGTAATAATCATCATCCATCACTCTGCTGACTGTCACTGGAAAAATTAAACTCCCGTCATTACTTTATCTATGTTTTGATTGGCTCTAATCTGACTAGTAATCATGTTCTTTGAATGTTCTTGTATCTATCATTTCAACATCCTCTTTCTAGTTATCATGTTTTGGTTCACTTGGTGAATCTATGGCACTTGAATCATGATGTATAACAGAGAGTTATAAATTTGCGTCACTAGTATGTCTCTTATCTTCTGATTTATTTCGGCTTGGCTTTTTCCTCATTTATTGATTTTGTTTAAAAACTTTTATAAATTTAATTATATTAATATTTTACAATTCAACATTTATATGTTGTAATTGTTAAGTAATTTAAATATTCAATTTATTAGATTTGTGAAAATTAAAAATTATGTTTAATGTACTATAATTATAACTAACGAAAAATTGAATAAAAGTTATTGGTGAATTTATTAAAAATATTAGACTTACATCATTTATTAGTAATTATTCTTAGATTAATAAATATACATATTATATAACTATTCGTATCTCTTCTTTGTTATTAAAGCAATGAAACTATTTATTCATAATTTTGATTAATTCTTTTTATTTTAATTTAAACTTTTTAACATGAAATATTTTTTTGTAAAATATTAAATTTTTAATTTGTTATTATATATTATTAAATTTGTTGTACAAGTAACTTACATGGCATAAATATTCTCTATTTCGTGTCTTAATGATTCCTATAAAAAATATATTAAATATAACATATATTAAATATTTACGAACTGTAATAGTATATGAAATATAAAAATGATTAGAAAACTTTTATTAAATTAAAAAATTATTATTAAATACTATACTTATTAATTTATAGCAATCATATTATTGATTCAAAATTTGGGCAGCATTTACCCTCCTGCAAACTCATTAGCCATAGTACTAAGTACTATGTTTCCAGAAAGCACGGCGTGGACGTTGAGTTTTCGCTTTCCAAAATAAAGCCATCATTTTTCCGAGACTTGGGAACCCATTGCTGGATAGTGGTAACCCATTGCTGGATAATGGTAACCCATTGCTGGATAATGGTAACCCATTGCTGGATAGTGGTAACCCATTGCTGAGTAATGGTAACCCATTGCTGGGTAATGGTGCTCAGGAAATCAAGCAAGGTTCACTAGAAATTAAAAGATTTATATATGTTATTTATATGTATATATATATATATATATATATTACTTTTTAATTGTTAGTAGCTTCTTGAGGAGGATTATGTTTGTACCTATAAAATAAAATTAATAAAATAAAAAAAAATCTTACCTTATCATATATAGTCTAATGATTATGTTTCGTAGTTCCGTACTGTCATCTGTCCTCCCTCCTTCTTCTCATGCATGTTCTCTCAAGGCTCTTAGTAACCCATTGATGGGAATAAAAAACCATTGCTGTAAATAAAAAACCATTGCTGGTAAATAAAAAACCCAGTGATGGGAATAATTATTATAAAAAATTTGGGCTTAAATACACATTTTTTACCATCCAAAAATTAAATGTTTAAAATTTTGAATATTATTTTTTTTTATATTTTTTCCATTAAATATTTTAATGGTAATTTTTCGGCTCAGAAAAATCGCAAAGATTTAATTCTGGACTTCGTATAGAAATTCAACCTATAATATGTGCTAAGCACATATTAAAATAAAATTTTGCGCAGCATTTACCCCTGCTTAAAAAGTGTTCGTACTTTGTAAGAGGTGGGGTCAGAAAAATCGCAAAGATTTAATTCTTTCCTTCGCGTCGAAATCCCCCCTAGTAGATGTACGGCGCCCAAAGTGGTTACACACCCACCTCCCGCCTTCCGTAATCTACCAGAGTCCACCATTCTAGCTACTCCTCTGTACATTTCCTTTACCAATTTAGAAGCCCTTATCTCATTCTTGTCATCAGTCAATATTACTTTCTAATTTCCCTAATATTTATTAATATTTATTTATTTAATTTTAAGTTTATAATTTATTGTAGTATAATTTAATTATTTATTTGTTCTTCTATTTATATATTTTATTTAATTATTATTTTCATACCTTTTTATATTTATTTTTTATTTTAATAATGACTGATCACCCCTTAGTATATTTATTTTATGTTAATTATTATTTTTATACCTAACTATATTTATTTTTAATTTAATTATTATTTTCATCCCATATTATATTCATTTTTAATTTATTATTATTTTCCCTTTTATTATATTTATTTTTGATTTTAAAATTATTACCCACCCGATAGTCTATTTAGTATTCATTTAATTGTTTTTACCCAACCCATAGTATATTAATTTTTAATTTAATTATTATTTTCATACACACTATTTTTATTTTTATTTTAATAATTTTGACTCATACCTTACTATATTAATTTTTTTCCATCTGATAAAATATTAATTTTTTATTTTTTAGGTAGTCTCCATTAATTAATATATTTATTTGTTAATAATGTCAACTCTTTAAAAAAATATTATTATTAATATATATATTTATTGACGTGATAACCACTACACTACAACATAATAATAATAATAAATATAATTTATAAAATTCAATAATAATGTTAATTTTTTAAATATTTAACAAATTTATATTAAAATATTCTTAGTGTATAAATATTTGTAAAATAATTAATAACATCATAACTGTATATGATCAGTAAACAAAATATCGTTGAATTTTTAAAACCCCAAAACACCCTTGCTTTTTTAAGACCCCAAAACACCCTTGTTTTTTTAAGACCCCAAAAGACCCTTCCTTTTTAAGACCCCAAAATACCCTTCCTTTTTAGTTAATTATTTTTTCCCATAACAAAATATATGATTATATTTAATAAAAATTCCTAATAATATATTTATTTATTTTTGTTTTAATTATTAATATATTAACAAATATAATAAATTTAAATTTTTAAAAAATTAAATATTTCATTTTTTATTTTTTTTTATTTATTTTTTCTTATTTTATTGTTTGTATTTTTAATAGTTTTTGTAGTTTTCTTTGATCTCTTCCAATCTCTCCTTGTACCATTCGGGCTCATTTTCTTGAAATTCTTTGTTCATCTTTTTGAAATGTTCCTCTACCTCTGCTTTGTCTTTAGTATGCAATCTGCTGTCTTCATTGAATGTTTCTTGCTTGTCGCCAAATATTGATACTCCATATTTCTTACCAATTTCATGATTGTTTACGCAAAAATGTTTTTATCTTCTGTCATGTCTCACGCAGCAGTTGCAAAGAAAGCAAGTCCAATAAAATTTTTTTACCATTGATGGCTTATTATTTTATTTTATTTTTTTAAATTATATTTATTATAAATAATGATAGCTTAAATACACATTTTTTACCAACCAAAATTTAAATGTTCAAAATTTCAATTAATATTTTTTTAATATTTTTTCCATTAAATAATTTAATGGTAATTTTTCGGGTCAGAAAAATCGCAAAGATTTAATTCTGGACTTCGTATAGAAATTCAACCTATAATATGTGCTAAGCACATATTAAAATAAAATTTTGCGCAGCATTTACCCCTGCTTAAAAAGTGTTCGTACTTTGTAAGAGTTGGTCTCAGAATAATCGCAAAGATTTAATTCTTTCCTTCGCGTCGAAATCCCCCCTAGTAGATGTACGGCGCCCAAAGTGGTTACACACCCACCTCCCGCCTTCCGTAATCTACCAGAGTCCACCATTCTAGCTACTCCTCTGTACATTTCCTTTACCAATTTAGAAGGGCTTATCTCATTCATGTCATCACTTATTATTACTTTATAATTTCCCTTTTACTTTTTAATCTTTAAATATTTAGTTTAAGTTTTCAATTTATTACTTTATAATTTAATTATTTATTTTTTTATTTATATATTTTATTTAATTATTATTTTTATACCATAATATATTTATTTTATTCTAATAATGACTGACTACCCCTTTGTATATTAATTTTATTTTAATTATTATTTTTATCCTTTACTATATTTAATTTTAAGTAAATTAATGATCCTACCCCACTGTATATTCATTTTGAAATTAATTATTAATACTCATCCAATTTTATATTTAATTTAAATTTAATATTTATTTTAATCACTTACAATATTTATTTTATTTTAATTATTATTTTCATGTAATAGTTGATTTATATTTAATTTAATTATTATTTTCATCCCATAGTTTATTTTTTTTTAATTTTATTATTATTTTCATATCATAAAATATTTAGATTTTTTTTTAAACAATTATGACCCTGCTTTTAGTATTTTTAATTTGTTTTAATAAATAATTATGGGCATCCAATTATATATTAGCTTATAATTTTATAATTTGTCTCCATTAAGTAATATATTTATGTTTTATTAATATCTATTCTTTAAATACATATTTTTATTAATATATAAATTTATTGACGTGATAACCACTACACTACAACATATTAATTATAAATATAATTAATAAAATTCAATAATAATGTTTATTTTTTATATCTTTATCACATTTATATTCAAATCTTCATATTGTGTTTAATTTACTACAATAATAAAATACATAATAAACTATTTATAATTAGCAAACAAAGGCCCTTGTTTTTTTAAGACCCCAAAACACCCTTGTTTTTTTAAGAATTCAAAACACCCTTGTTTTTTTAAGAATTCAAAACACCCTTGCTTTTTTATAGCCCCAAAACACCGTTGCTTTTTTAAGACCCCTGAACATAATTTTTTTAAAAAATAAATTATTAATAACCTTTTTTTATATAAGAAATAAATAATCATTAAAGAAATATAGATTGTAATAGTATGATAAAAATTATTCCAGATTAATCATAAATAAAATACAAATATAAACATATTTGCTAATAGAATCTAAATTTTGAGAATAAAATCATATGTATTTTGCAAAAGAGTGTAAATACATTAAAAACTCATTATATTCTTATTCAAACATAATATGTAATTTTTAAAATTAAAAAAATATACTTATAATAATAATGTTATCAATGTTTAAATACATAAATACAATATCAATTAATATTGATGTTGTAATAAATAGGATATACTTAGAGTCAAAAAAATGTATAAGTAAAAAATAAGAAATATATTAATTGTTTATTAATAATTATTTAAATTAAGTTCTAAACTAAATCTTTTCACCTATAATGTATTTAAATAATATAGTCATAATGAAATCATCATTATAAATAAACTATTAAGAAAATTAAACATGTTGTTTAATATATATATTTTAAAATAAACAAATAATATAAATAAAGTAAATATTCATATGAGACAAATAATTTCTGTGCCTCTGTGGCTAGAGGATTTGTGAAAAAGTAAATATTATTTTTCATATAATTATATATTTTATAGAGAGCTAGTTTTCTTTGGCTTACAGGTGGGTTTTCTTTGGCTTACAGGTGGGTTTTCTTTGGCTTACAGGTGGGTTTTCTTTGGCTTACAGGTGGGTTTTCGTTGGCTTACAGGTGGGTTTTCGTTGGCTTACAGGTGGGTTTTCGTTGGCTTACAGGTGGGTTTTCTTTGGCTTACAGGTGGGTTTTCTTTGGCTTACAGGTGGGTTTTCTTTGGCTTACAGGTGGGTTTTCTTTGGCTTACAGGTGGGTTTTCTTTGGCTTACAGGTGGGTTTTCTTTGGCTTACAGGTGGGTTTTCTTTGGCTTACAGGTGGGTTTTCTTTGGCTTACAGGTGGGTTTTCTTTGGCTTACAGGTGGGTTTTCTTTGGCTTACAGGTGGGTTTTCTTTGGCTTACAGGTGGGTTTTCTTTGGCTTACAGGTGGGTTTTCTTTGGCTTACAGGTGGGTTTTCTTTGGCTTACAGGTGGGTTTTCTTTGGCTTACAGGTGGGTTTTCTTTGGCTTACAGGTGGGTTTTCTTTGGCTTACAGGTGGGTTTTCTTTGGCTTACAGGTGGGTTTTCTTTGGCTTACAGGTGGGTTTTCTTTTGCTTACAGGTGGGTTTTCTTTGGCTTACAGGTGGGTTTT
>ARYC01010419.1:0-12686 GCA_000711775.1 Oxytricha trifallax | reverse complement strand
TTAATATGGCAATTATTAATTTGATTTTAAGTTTTTCTAAATTTATAAATGATATAAACTTAATTTTAATTTTAAATGCTTATTTTTAATTAATTAAGTAAATAGTCTTATGAAAAACTTAAATTAATTTATTTGAATAAAAAAATAAATCATTTCCATACATACATATTTATTGTCTTTTTAGAATTTTCACAGAATATTGTAGTAATTTATTTAAAAAAATGGGAAATTTATTAAATCACACTCCAGTCTATTCTTTTTGATATCAGATTATTTGATTATTTTTTGAAGTTTATTAGATAATAGGACTTTTACTTGCAAATATTTATGAATACTTTTTGCTAATGCTTTTCGTATATTTACATACTATTCCTTGACGATTATTGTATTTCTATTTGTTTTATTAGTCTGGGTATTAACTCTTGTGCAGTGTATATATTTCTAAAAATAAATATCATAATTTAGGGCTTAATTCAATTAAAAGCGACACAAAAATTATCATTAAAGGGGTTTTATTTTTTAGGATCTATTTATGATATTAACTTATTTAAGTCTATTAGAAAGAAATTAAAATTTTTAATTATCCAAGTTATTTTCATTTTACTCTTTTTATTTTAAATAGTGTGAATTGTAAGATATGTTTATTTTAAAAAAATATAATATTTTACTATTTAATAATGACACTTAGTTTTAAGAAAAAAATGTCATTTACTATTAGAAATTGAAAATTTTTTCAAAAATAATATTTTTATAATTTATTCATAATAAAATTTGAATAGATTAATCCCTATGACTAAATCAGTTAAATAAGGAAAATATTCTATTAAAAAGTCATTTTTATTAAATTGGTAGGCTTATAAATTTTTGACTTTTGAAACTACTAAGCGTTTTTTTAAAAAATATTTAGCCTGATTGTGGTCATTTCTCTATATTCTGCACTTTTTGCTTTAAAAATAAATAAATTAATAATATGAATTTAATATATAATATAATCTTTTTAAAATAAATTTTAAATTCAAGTAATATAAATATCTTTCTTTTTATTGTAATAATTTAAATTGTATCAGGATTCTTAATTTGAGTTTCAAGTGAAATATAATTGTTCTGACCGAGATCCCCCTCCTATCCCCTCCCCCACAACCGAGACCCCCTCACTTTATTGATTTTTTTATAAAATTAATTTTAAATCATAATAAATTTCTTGCTCTGCAGGCCGCTATTACTATTATAGAAATATGTCGTTATTTTTCGCTACGTCCGTCGTTTTTTTTAATAACATGCTCATATAGGGAAATAATTATAAAAAAATTCCTTTTGACTTTCATTTGTAATATGATTTTCATTGACACACAATAATATTATTAAAATTTCCTAATTTCTTATAACTTAATTCACTTCCATTCAAAAAAAAAGATTAAGAATTAATATAAAAGTTTTCCCAATAATTATCCTACTCTTTATTACTTTATTTATACTTTCAATTATATTTTTGCTTTATTTAGTTAATTACTAATAAAATATTTTTTGGTTAGTTCAATTTTGGGAAAGTTCTAAGAATTTCTTATATTTTTAATTATTATTTAAATATATTAATGAATAGATTTATATTTTATTAGTAATTAACTAAATAAAGCAAAAATATAATTGAAAGTATAAATAAAGTAATAAAGAGTAGGATAATTATTGGGAAAACTTTTATATTAATTCTTAATCTTTTTTTTTGAATGGAAGTGAATTAAGTTATAAGAAATTAGGAAATTTTAATAATATTATTGTGTGTCAATGAAAATCATATTACAAATGAAAGTCAAAAGGAATTTTTTTATAATTATTTCCCTATATGAGCATGTTATTAAAAAAAACGACGGACGTAGCGAAAAATAACGACATATTTCTATAATAGTAATAGCGGCCTGCAGAGCAAGAAATTTATTATGATTTAAAATTAATTTTATAAAAAAATCAATAAAGTGAGGGGGTCTCGGTTGTGGGGGAGGGGATAGGAGGGGGATCTCGGTCAGAAGATATCATTTTCTAATTATAAAACTATATAAAATAAAAAGATTTTACTTGTAACCTTAAACAATAAAATCATATTCGAAGTCATTATTAAATATCTTGAGTTGCATAGTGATTTTTATTATAATAAATATTATATTTTATTCAGCACCTATTATGCTTCCTTTATATACAATTTATGGGATTTCATTAAGCAAATTTGAATTTATTTTTTACTGATTTTAAATTATTTAATAACTTAATGAACAAAAAAATGAATTCTCTTTGCTGATGTTTTGAATTTTGTTGTCCTCATCTTGGCAATTTTAATATAATAGTTCTTAAGGAGTACTCTAGGTTTAACAACATTGCATATCTTTTATCTTTAATTAAAATAAATAGAATTAAAATGTTTCAATCGAGAATAAAATTAAGTTTAGGTAAATTTAATTTCAAATAATATAACTAAAATATCATAAAATTAATTTCACTTTATATCAAGTTTTCACATATTTACTATTTCTTATAAAAATATCTGATAAATTTGAGGTAATTATATAATTTTTATAAATAACTTCTCTTATAAACTTGATTTTATTTATTTCTCAAGAGTAAAAATAAATTTATTATAAATAAAGAACTCTTAAATTATTTATATATACCGCTATTAAATTTACTTTGAAAATATTTCACATAAAAATTATGCATAATATATCGAAAAAAAATAATTAAATTTAAATTTAAAGTTGGGAGATTAAATTAATTCTGATTTAAAATTCAAATTATAAATATTTAAAATTAATATTGAATTGTAAATAAACAATTCAATATTCAGTATAAAAAAATAGTGAATTAATTATTAAGGATAAACTATAGTATGATCACTCAATTAATATTAAAATTTAAAGGGGTGGGAAATTTGTCATGTCTTATAGCCATTTCTAATTACTGTAATTAGTTTAAAGAAAAATATGGTTTAATTATATTCTAAAAATTTATTTTTGGGAAAAATTTAGTTAAATTCTTATTTTTTTTTGCTATAAACTTCAATTAATTGTTGTAACTGACCTTATAGTTTCATTAGGATTTCAAAATTTTATCTATATTTAAAAAAAAAAAACAATAATGCTCTTGCCTATTTTGTTATTAAAAATAAAAAGTTTTAAAGTCCAGGTACCCCTCCCTTATTTTAATTTAGTATATTTAGGTCACAATAAAAAATGTCTTAATCAAAAATAATCCAGATCCCTTACACCATATGCACACACTGCCCTTATTATTATGCAAAATAATATGAACCTTTTACAGATCAAAATATATGTCAAAATTGCTTTCCCAAAACAAAACATAGAATCAAATTTTAATATAATATTTATATTTAAATTAAGGAAGCTAATCAGCTCGGCTTGGAGACTTATGAATCAATTGCATCATTCAAACAACTTTTTCTAAAAGTAATTATAAAGAGATGAGGGAAAAGATAAAAATACCATAGAAAAATAGTTATACATACGAAAATTAGAAGACTATTAAAAGTACTATCAAGATATTATTCTTATATTTATAATTTATTTAAGAAAACAAGGATAAATTACTAGGACACTTTAATAATGGAAATGGAAAAATAGCATTCAAAACTGAAAACTTTTTAATAAAATAAAAGATTGTTAAAAATGTGATATATAATAAATAAAAATATAATAAATATAACTATTTTTACATTGGGAATAAAGTGATAAATAGTAATTCTCATTAATAATCTTAACAGTATCTGTAATAGCTTAACCTTAAAATAAACACAAATTAATATTATAAAACTACTACTTTAGTCTACAATTTTTTATATAATTTCTTTTTCTTCATTTTAAGCCTCTAATTAATAATTGTCATTCTTGAGTAATCTTTCTACTTTTCTTCTTCATGTATTAAAATATTTGCAAAAGTTTTAGAAATCGTATTATTTTCTTAGAATTCCGCTTTGTGAATATCTTTTAGTTCATAAGCTTTTACATCAATATTTTGAAGAATCTCGCACCTGGATACATTAGCATGTAATAATACAATAGGATTTAGAATTTAATGTATATATAGTGAAAAACAAATAATAAAAATCAATAATTAACATAAGTTCAGACGGTAAGTACTTATTAAGCCTTTATAATTTTTACTCAGAGTTCGAATCACACGAAAACGATATTTTTAAATACAGTCAAGTTAAAAAATTTTTAAACAACCAAATTCATAACTTTGATTTGTAAATATTCTACAACCACCCTTGTACAGATGATTTAATGCTTTTATAATTGTATAACTTTTGAATTTTACATGTAATTAAATATATAACTTGGATATCTTAATTACTAAAGAAAAGCAAATTTATAAGGCATTAGCTATGAACTGATATAAATGTATTAATTTATTTGATTAAATTGATGAAGTGATATTTTATTTCTATTTTATTAGAATCACCTGATATACAAATTATAACTTTCTATATTAAAATAGTAAGGTAATATTTTTTGAGAGTAGAAAACTTTTTAATTAATTTAAATTAGCATTTTAATGACTATGATTGAAGTCTTAAATAAATGAAAGAAAGTAGAAATATGCAAATATGAGCTCACAATGAAATATAAAAATCTCAGACTGTTTATTATGGATAGGTCAATAACATTAGTACGATTTAGCAGAGGACTGCAGAATCACAAATCTGCAGAGGGTCTTCAGTACTTTTACGTCGCACGCATCATTTGCCTCAGATGCGATTATTAATTCACAGAGGCCATTAGAATTTTAATGCCATGTTCTTAATTAATTGTTTATTATTATAATAATTTAAGGAATAAATTAATTTAAGCAATTTACTAAATTAATAATTTTTCACTAATCAGAATTCTCTATAGAGAAATTTAATAAAGTTTAATATATTTAAAGTTTAATTAAAAATTAAAATAAAATTCCTTAATTTATCATAATAATTAAGAATTAAAATGTAATGTGATTTTAGCAGTAAAAAGAACGATGACGAAGACGATGATGATGAAAACAAAAAAATTGAAAAAAAATGAAAGAGGCTCATCTTGGCACTGTGAATCAAACGTGCTTGGCCTAACTCAACGCTAAAGGCGCTCAATTAGTACCAAAAAAGTAATTACTTCTGGTCTGTCTCTCCTAGTCTGGATCCTTAAAGAAGAAAAGGGTAATATATATCTAATTTATAAATTCCATATTTAATATTAAAATTTAATCACCCTATATGTAATACTAAAATCACATTACATTACATTACATTACCTTGAGTTGAGGAATGTTTTTATAATTAATAATCTCTAATTAAATCTTGATTATTTTTATACAGTTCTCTTAAATACGACTAAATACGACTAATTAATAAATAATTAAGAATTAATTAATAATTTGGCATTAAAATTCTAATGGCCTCTGTGAATTAATAATCGCATCTGAGGCAAATGATGCGTGCGACGTAAAAGTACTGAAGACCCTCTGCAGATTTGTGATTCTGCAGTCCTCTGCTAAATCGTACTAATCTTATTGACCTATCCATAATAAACAATCTGAGATTTTTATAGTTCATTTTGCGCTCATATTTGCATATTTCTACATTCTTTCATTTATTTAAGACTTCAATCATAGTCATTAAAATGCTAATTTAGAATAATTAATAAAATTTTCTACTCTCAAAAAATTTTACCTTAACATATTAAAACTAAAACCTTAGAAATTTAAATGGCTTATAGTTAACTTTTTAAAAAAAATTAAAAAACAAAAATTATTTATATATTTCTTATATTATCTAATTTGATTCTCTGGAAACTTACTTTTTTAAAAGTCTGGTCAATATTTAATAGTTCTTACCTTAAACTTCTTTATTCTATATTATCTTTATTATAAATCTTTTTAAATACTGATTAAGTGACCTCATTTGAATTCTTCAAATTATTTTATATTATGTGTTGTATTTGGAGCAAATGATATTTAGTGCTAATTCTCTATAATTAAAAAAAGAAAACTATTGACAATTATAATATATTATAATTTTTTACAATTATTAAAAACACTAACTTTCACTTAATATTTTACTTTAATTTAAATTTAATTTCATTCTTCATTCCCCTTATAATATTAAAAATTACAAGTTAATTGATTGATAATCTTTAAAGACATAATAAAAATGTTTTGATAAGACTTAAAGTTAATCAAGATTTCTGATAAGATTTACATTAAACATCCCATTAATTTTTGAAAATTTAATTTGAATTTAAATATAAATGAATAAATTTAAAAGAAATTATCTAATGATTTTAAATGAGTTTTATTCTAAGAATACTTGAAAGCATTAGATATTTTAGCTTTAATATTAAAATTTTTATTTTTAAGATGTAAAAATTACTCTAATTAAACTATGGAGCTTAACTATAATCGCCGCACCTACTAAATAGCTTTGGGGTTTTGATAACAAAGCTATGTAAAAAGCAATAAAAATAAAAGAAAATCTCTAGAGTATAGTAACAGCTAACTCTCTTAGAATCACTACGATAGATACTTTCAGGGCATAATTGTTCAAAAAATTTAATGTGACTTGATTAGAGGAAACTATTCATATTAATAAATATAATAAAATTTAAGGAAACTCAATTTGTAAGGCAAGTATATGCAGTTCATTCAATAGGTACTTATTTTTACATTGCAATGAACTATTATTTAATTCAAAATAATATATGCGCTTATTAGTATTTAGAATCTTAGAAATTATATATTACTAAGTTTTATTACAAAAATTAACTTAAATAATTTCATTTTAGTTTTATGATCTGAGTAACTTTAGAAATTAAGATTTGCTGAAAATAAAGTAACTTATATTAGTACTTATTGTTCGTAGATTTATATTTATTACTAAAAATTAGAACCTTTTTCTCTTTTAACATTTAGTAATACATTTTCTTTTTTTTAATAGCTTATTTCAAATAATTACCCAAAATATTACATAAAAGCGTATCTAATAAGTTTATCAATCATTAAATGGCAAACATTTTAGTTGAACTTGAGTCATTCTAATAATGATCTTAAATGTCTAAAATAGATTTTACCTTAAGTTATTATCTATCTCTCTATCTATCTAAAATAGATAGGATATTTGAAAATTAATTTAAATTAGTCTTTGAAAGTTTGTCTAAGGACATATCTATAGCTTCTCATGAATGCAGAGATTTATTTTTACATTCACTCATGGAAGTATTATTAGTAACCAAATTAACATTATTTAAGTAAAACTGGCTTTCAATTATAGTCTTATTAAATATATAACAAATAAAGAGATATATTTATGCCCAAATATGGATTTAATATTATCATTTTTAATATTATAAATTATATCGTGTATTCATTTTCCCAGATATCTTCAAAGATTATAATTTTGTATAAATCTAATACTTGAATATATTGCCGATTGGAGAAGAAAGGCTATTTTAAGATTCTAGAGTATATAGTTTAATATAAATATAAATTGTTATTATTGAATTATTTATACAGGTCTAAGTTATACATCTTAACAACTTATAATCATATTAATAAGTTTTCTATATTTTATACTTAAAGCTTAGTAATAGTTCATGGAGAAAAGTAAAACTAAATTATTTTATTTTTTAAGATTGTTTTTTAGATTGAATCTTCAAATCTAAGTGTAAATAAAGAGTAAAATTTCTTGTCAATTGTTTAATCTGCATCAAAAATAAATCAATAAATTCTTATTTGGAGTTCAAACGATAATCAACTATTGCGAAATATAATTCAAAATTTAGTATTAAGACATTGAATATAAAAATTAAAAAATCTAATTTGAATTCTTTCTAAACTAATTTTTTGATTATTACAGTTATTTAACTAAAAATTATCATAATACTTTTCTATATAATGTTTGAAACTGAATTTATGAATGATTAATACTGATTATATATTTATTTAGATTATCCTATCATACTGAACTCTTTAAATATTTTAGAGGCATAGTCCGGCTGGTAGAATTTTTTGACAAATATGTTTGGTCTTTAATCATATTGGTTTAAGTCTCGTAAACTAAATTTATTTCAACTTTTCATCGCGAAAATAAAATTTCTTGAAATAAATTTGACTCAAGAATCTAGTCATTGTAGTTCGTTATGAAATCAGTGCGCAATAATTCTTTCTAAATTTAGCCCAATATAGTCTATTTAGAAATATGGGATTGCCATATAAACAATCTTGAACCAGCTTTTTGTTTTGACATTCAATTGATAAAATATAATAAGTTATATTTTAAACTCCAGCTTCTATTAAAATAGTCTTCAAAGAAATTGAGTTTGTTAACATCAACAAGTTCAATACGCTAAAGCTAGAATCAGCTACTTAAGATATAGGTAAATTATTTTATTTATCTTAAGAAGCAAGGGATGTATTATGTCGTTATAATAAATATTTCTTTAAATTAATTGAGCATAGTAAACTTAGTTTGTATTAGAAATAGAAGATTATCATTTATAAATGAACAAAAATAAAAATAAGATTAAACTTTAAGATATACTAAATGTTTAAATTAATTTTGGATATTTATGCTTTATAAACTATCAATAAAAATGCCTTTAAATAAATATAAAAACTGGAATTAATAAAAGATTTATAAGATAATGTAATTTGCTTTTCATGTTGGTTTTTTATCGATGTCATTCCTTAGAAACAAAATGGATATAAAAAATGCAATATATTAATATTTCATTTGCTTTTTTATAAAATTTGATAATTAAAATAGATTGTTTTATATCGTAATTTTATTTCGAAATACTGTTTCAGTTTATTGTTTAGTAATATTTCTGTAAAGTTTCATATTAAAGAGAAAATTTTAATTATAAACATAAAGAAAAATTTTGATATTATCGAAGAATTAATATTTTATATTTAAATAACTTCAATATTTATAGTCATTTCATAAATTTAATATAATATTATTACTATATATAACCTAATACTTTACCACCATACTTAGTACTTATAAAGGTTACTAGTTTTTTTTACATCCCGTTGTGATTATAGGGTATGGGGTTAAACTGCCCATCCCATATTTTATAATTAAAATATTTATTTCAAAATTAAAGTGAAAATATAAGATTTAAGTAATTTTGAAAAATAAATAAGACTGAAATTAATTAAAAATAAATTTGTGTTAATTTACTATACAATAAGAGTAAATAATATTTTGAATATTTTTGATTCTTATAAAATTTTATAATTAATTTTATCATAAAAAATAGCGATTTTGATGATGCTATGTTTCGATAATTATTGCTCACTCACAAAATGTTTTATGTGTTACTATTATTACTTTGCGGAAAAAATATAACAGACTGCAAAATAAATAGTATTTACCTGTATTATAGATTACCCCTAGCCAAATTATTATCCATTAATATTTTAAGAAATATTATTTAATATATTGGTATTTTCTAAATAAAATTAAATGGGTTTGTTAATTTTGAGTTACTTAATATTGTTAAACTTAAAGAAATTAATTTTTAAATTAAATTATATATAATATAAGAATTTCAATAAGATTTATGGTTTTGATTGTAGTATTAATTGTATAATGAACTAAATATATTAATCAAACATTATTGATTCATAAATAAAAAAATTTTAATTAAATAATTTAAATTTAATTTAACTCGATATTTACTAAATATGAGCTTGCTGTTCATATTTTTATGGATACTTTGTAATTTAATTTAGATATTTAAATAATTTAATTAAAAGCTTAATTTGATGTTCAACTTTTAAATTCTATGTAGATTAATTGAAATTTAGAAATCGTTGACAAAATTAAATTTTAATTACTCTTTCTCTTTTTATTGAAAAAATAAAGCAGATCTTACTTAGGCATTTTTTGTTGTTGTTGAATAAAATAGAGATTTAGAGCTCTCTTTATTCAAGATTACAAATTTCGATTGATATTAATTGATTTTTCTTATAATATGTTATATTTTTCTTTATTTTTATAACTCTATTTCCAAAAAATCATAATTGATAAATACACATTTACTGTAAAATTTAAAAAAAAAGAATATAGGTCTATAAAACTATCATTTTTAATACCAAAATATTTGGATTTTAAGATTTCAAGTATTTGAGAAAGCTTAAAATGTATGATTATTTTTCGTAGTAAATTAGACTTTGTAATTTCATTATTTAAGTAATTATATAAAAAATATTTGCTTAAAATTTAGTTAAGTTTTTTTTTTAACTTAAATTCTTAAGATTTATTAGAGTTAAATTTTCAAATAAATTTAATAAAATATGATCTACAAAATCTATTTTTCTTTAATTGTTATTGAAATACTTAATTCATAAATTCCATTTTACGTCTTTAATAGTATTTTTAGTCTTACTCACATTGTAAAAATGATAATCAATATTATACAAATATAAATAATAATTGAAATGATGATCAACTATTTCACAATTAAACATATCAAAAAGCTGATACCCTCCTCTTAACATTCAAAACTCCTTAAATAAATTATTATTGGATTTTCTATAATGTATAATTTGGGTCTTATTGAGTTAGTAAAGAATTATGTTAATATTTTAAAATGAAAAATAGAAATTAGCGTACTAATAGGCAACTTCTGAAGAAAAAAACATAATTAAACTTACCACTTAACTTTGGTTATGAAATGTATTAATAACTTAATTTTCATCTCAAAATTTCTTTCATAAAAATTAATGACAAAAATCTCTGGGTTATTTGATTTTTTCTATCAAATTAAAGCCTTCTTCTCATCACATTCACATTGTTTAGCTTTAAGAATGATATTTTTGTATCTTCAATTTATATTCTGAACAAATAAATAGAATAAAATGAGTTTGCAAATGAATAAAATGTACTTAATAGGGTTAAGGAAAGAGCTTGATGGTGTTATTTTCTTCAATTGTTCTTTACATGAAGGCAAAAAACTTTTTAAATGATTAGAGACACTTTCTAGCATAACAGATAGCCTAACCTAATTAATTTTTTGTAAGAAATGATATAAAGGTAATTGAAGAATTTCATTTACTTGAATATATTCATGCAGATTAGAAGTTTGAAAATTACAACTGAACCTATCCCCTTTGGAAGTGATAGTTATGAACCGCAATAGAGATTTAAGATCAGAGATTGTGACTTTAGAAGAGGTTTTTTGGTCCCCATAATACCTCCCATTTAGATTGAATTGGACCAATGGCTTTATAATTTTGATGTTTGATCAGTATATGAAATATTATTTGGGTTGAATGAATATCTTACTTTAGGACTGATTAATAATTAAATATAATAAAGTAGTTAATAAGCGAAGTATAAAAGTAAGAGAATTTTTGCTAAAAATGTAAAAATAGTTGATATGATATTTGTTTTTATATTTATTAATCATAAAATGACATTATAGAAAGACTATTAACAGAAAGATTTAATATATGAAATAAAGAAGATTAGTTAAAGATTCTTTTATTTAGAGTAAAAGTATATTAATATTTATTAAATAAATATTGATGTTCAATTCACATAGAATTTGCTTTTTTAACAAAAAAACTCCCAAAATAAACTATTAACTGAAATTAACTCGACATTTAATTAAGGGTTTTATGATTTTTAATTAACAGGATAGGTTCAAACTTTAACTAATTAAAACTAAAATTTTATTTACAATATATAATAAATTCAGGAGAATATTTATTAATTAAAAATAACTCACAAATATGTTATAATTCAATTTAGAATTTTAAACTAAATGTATTATTTTATTTTAGATTTAATTGTTAATCTTTGCTATATGTGCTGGAAACTGACAACTGTTTAAATAAAATAAATAATTTTAACTAAGAATTTATTTCAATAAATTCTTAAAGTATTAACAAAACTGTATTAGTCTAACATTGTGGACCAACTTTAATTAGATATAAAATATTTAAATTTTATCATAAAATTCTTAGAAAATGCTTATCTTGAGTTATTTAATTATTCAGACTAAATAATTATATATTAAATGCGAATTTTGTTAATAATTCTTTTTCTTTAAAAGAGAAAAAAACTAGTTCACATTTATCTCTTAAAAATTAAACTTTTAAAATGGAAAAATAAAATATTTATTATTTTTCATTACCCACTAGTCTTAATTTTATGAAATCATTTTAATTGAGTACTTTTTGAAATTGATTAAATTATAGGAGTAATTACTGCTGAAATATATGTATATTTTTGGTTTATACTTGTCATAGATTGCCATACTATTAAGTGATGATTATTATAATTATATTTGTTTCAATAGTTTGATGCTTTTGCTTATTTAATTAATAATTAGTTTAAAAATAATTAATATATTATTATAAACAAATATTTGAAATTGAGGCATTTGGAAAAAAGATTATACATTTTATTATAATATTATTTCATAGATTTATATATCTTATATATAAGGATTTTAATCATATTTAATTAAATAAAATATATTATTCGGATAGTGGCCCCAGAGAGGGGGGGGGCAACATAAATTTTTCCCCAAAATTGTAATATTATCTAAAGTCATAAAAACCCCATAATAACTTATTGTAACTTATTTAATAGGTCTCTAATGATATTTTAAAGAGAATTGAATTCACTAAAATTC
>ARYC01010418.1:0-16652 GCA_000711775.1 Oxytricha trifallax | reverse complement strand
GGGGAACCCTACAGGGATGGGTGTAGTGGAATGGGGAGGTGGAGCCATTAAACGTATTTGCTATTTACTGTAACAACATTACAAATATCAACAACACATAGCTGCCATTAAACCGCAGTGGCTTTGTATGATCCAACAATCTTGTGACCGTCTTTTGCAATACCGTCAATACTTATGACTCTGTGGGCAGTTGGGAGGATGTTGTTAGCGTATGTCAAGTAGTCCTGGTGCATTGGGTGGTAGAAGAGCATGATGTAGCAACTCCATTTGCGCTGAGACTGTTGGTATAAGCGCAGGGGCTGAATGAGTAGTAGTGATAGAAAGTCTAATATTCGCTGCTTCCTTAACATTAATCAACTTCAACTCTCTTGGTATCTGAGACTGCTCCCATTGGTGCGAAGATGTCGTACAAGTGCTCTGAAATACCAGAGTAGATGGGAACCCCATTGGTTGAGACGCCAACGAGCGCAGAGCGCACAGTATACCACTCCAAGATTCCTCCTCTCACCCATAAGTAAGAGCACTCCATCTTTATTGAACTCCTTTAGATAGCTGAAGAATCCGCAATAGCCTCCGAAACAGCAAGAGAGAGGAAAGCACTATTAGCAGAGAGGAAAAGTCCAGCGGGCTAGAGAGATTTGCAAGTAATAGTCACTGTATCACCATCCTCATCGTTACAATTACCTAGGAAATGTGCCCCAAGGCGCTCGCTCAATGCCATAGGATGGTCTGCAAAATAAAGATGCTTAGATATCTCGGCCCCTGGAGTAGATGTCTGAGTCGGAGACTCCATTTCCGTAAATCAAAACATGGAGAATCACGTGGTGCTCTTGGCCACCCACCCAGTCGAGCTTTCGCCCCTTACTTCGTTTGCAATACTGCTTTCGAAAAAATCCTAGATTCCCTATGTTGACGAGAGTGAACTAAAGGACGACATTCATTGCGGTGCTTACGATGGTCCACTATTTGACTTTTTCAACAAAGCCAGAGTTGGGGTTTCATTATAAATCGATGCTACAGTCACAAACTTTGAGCTTTGCACAACAAATCCAGCATTTAACTACACATTGAGCAGAGAAGCAACACTCAACATCTATCAAGAATTGACTCAGACAGGCAAATACAGAATATTGAAGTAATCAGGCGACTCTAATGGCTTCTTCCCCTCTTTAGGCACTCAAATCTGGAAAAGAGAGCTTAATCTTAAGCCCATCGTTGCATGGAAAACATGACCAGTTGGCGACTAAACATCAGGATACGTGACTGCACACGAGGCCGAAAATTTCACTTTTGCCACAATTCATGGTGCTGGTCAAATGGCCCCACAATGTAAGAGAAAGGAGACCTTCCATGTTATCTTCACATTCCTTGCAGTTAGACACTTTTAAAGTATTATCACAAACAATCAGATACAATAATCATCTATCTATTTCAATTTAATCAATTTAAGTCTTCACCCTATTCTTCAAATTCTTTTATGTGTTAAAGCAATAAAATGCCTTATAGATTTAAATAAGCCCTCTTAAAAAATAATCGTAATAGAGTTATGAAAAAAATATTTTTAAAAAATGGCTTAGAGATTTAGCTAAAATAGCATATTTTAGGTGAAATAATTAAGTAAATCAAGATTACTCATTTCATTGTATTTATATTAATATTTATATATTATTAGGTACTCTACCGCATTTGAGCTGTTTTGCGGTAGAGTACCATAATTTTATTAATTATTAAATAAATTAGTTTTAAATGCTTCAAATAAATATAGCATTTAGTTCGTAGAAAAAGAAATATATTAATTAAAAAACAATAAAAGATACGAATAAATAAAAAATATTTCTATATTTAGCAACAAGACTTAATGGTTATAGGTTTATACTTTGTAGAACTTTTTATTATTATAATTTATCAAGAATTTTTAATTAATAAATTACTTTTTCTACAAACTAAATGCTATATTTATTTGAAGCATTTAAAACTAATTTATTTAATAATTAATATAATTATGGTACTCTACCGCAAAACAGCTCAAATGCGGTAGAGTACCTAATAATATATAAATATTAATATAAATACAATGAAATGAGTAATCTTGATTTACTTAATTATTTCACCTAAAATATGCTATTTTAGCTAATTATTATTATTATTTATTATATAAAGCTTATTGGAAATTAATGCTGGTATATAAGACAGCCATATAGTTATTAGATTTTTACTTCTTTTTGACTTTCGACATAAGTCATTCAACCTTCCCCTGTAGATACGAGGAGGCAAGTTCGGGCATTTGGCTTATGCTAATATGCAACCACATCGATGCAAGGGGAATACGCCGGAACCTCCTTTATGGCCTAGCAGTCTTGTGCGCTATTGAATGAATTCTTCTTTTACTGCCATGACTGACTTTCTTAGAGAGTGCTTATTTTTCAGGTGAAATCCCATCTCAGTAAAGACTTATTGTTTGATTTTGCTGAGATGGGAAACCCCAAGAGAAACTCTGCTTCTGTCTCCTAACTCCTGCCCTATCCTTGATGAACTCAACTCCAGGTTGCAAGAATAGGTGTATAATTTAGCTTAAAACGACTTAAATTATCAATAATTGATGTTCCTATTGGCGTGGTCCCACTATATCTAGACTGATATACTCTGAAGAGGTTCTCAGATATGGGACTTATCTCATAAAAGCTGAGTGCCTTCACAGTTTCAAGCTCAGAGGTACAGAAATTTGTCGGGCCATGCTCTCTACTTACCATTAAGACATAACCATAGCAAAGAGATATATTTGTTAAACACAAATCTATTCCATTTTAAAATATATAACTATTAATTGATTCTTTTTTTTTAATTATCAATGTGAATGCTCTATCGAGTGCTTGCTGAACTAATTCTTGGGATTACTCATCCAATCAATTCTAAATTTAAATGTATTGAGTAGGTTATAATTAATAATAATTGAATGCAGACGTAGCTTCATCATTAATTGATAACATAGATCCCTTAAGCCCGCAACTCTTATCGATTGCTATAAATATATACCTTAGAATTGTTTTGCTGCTTAAGTCTGTCAAAGCTGTAAAACTAAAACAACTTTTTTGACCTAAATATTTGCCTTAGAATTTATATGAACAAGAATCTCCAGAATAAGTTAAATTTCTTAGATATTGAAAGTTTTTTCATTGAAGATAAGTTTAAGTTATCTTATTTATTTTCTACTTTTATCAGAAGCTTGATCGTTACCATAAAAATTATTTTTGTAATCTCTTGTATTTACATTTTAAAATTTAATTAACTAAGTGTAGCTTCATCTAGAATGAGAATCTTTGGATCTTTAATGAGCGCTCTTGCAATAGCGATTCTTTGTTTCTGCCCACCTGATAACATATAATGATAGTTTATTCTTATCAAATCCTTCATGTAACTTGAAGTCTATAAAATTTAAAATAAAATTAAAACTCTTTGGCATATGTGTTTTATTAATGAAGTGATTTTATTCTAGAATTAATAAATATATTAATGGATCAAAGCTGTCTGTGATTAGCTTCTTTAAGATTTCACTGCTATAATTTTATCTATAATTTATTAACCAAAACTTAAAAATTATAATTATATGCTCTGGCTTCTCAAGGAATTAAAGTTATTTTCCGAATTCTTTGATTGTTACTAGATCGAATTTAGTTGGGTGAGATTTAATGAATGCATTAACTGCGTCTTTATGAATTTGCTTGAATTGAGTTGCTTCTTCACTCTTATAAATATTATCAATTTTGTTATTAAAATGCTAAATATTTATAAGATAATCCAAAATGTAATCAGCCTCAAAAGTCCATTCAAATCTAAGCACGATATTAATTATATTATTTTATGGAAAAAACTAAATTAAAATATCATCCCACTTGATTCCCTTCAATTGACTAACTTCCTTTATGAGATTGATAAATCTGTGAATATGCTCGTTGATCAAATTTCTTAGTCTCTCATCACTCTCAAGAATCAGAATCCTAAATTCTTGATTTTTTGTTTTTGATTATTCACGGAAAATTCATATTTTTGAAGTTAAATTTCACCTTTAATTATAAAACAAATAGAAGCAGTTTAAGTACTAAAAATTGAGAGAGCAATAAACATTTAGAATTCAAAATTAACTGCACATTACTATTTTTGTGTTTTTTTACTCATTATAGATTTTTTCTATGTATGAGATAAAATCGAGTTGCTAATTATAGTACTAGGTCATTTTGAATAAGCTTAAGATTTTAAATTTTGTAGAATCTTCAATCCCAGCTATTTCGTTTGTTATATCATTAAATTTCAACGACGATTCAATAATTTCTATCTAAATAGCTTATAATTGCTTGTATTCCTATTTTATCCCTTTTAAGCCACGAGACTTTTTTCTCAAAGTAATATTCAAAAAATTTAATTTAGAAGTTTTAGTTTTAAATCTCCAAAACGTTTGTTACAAAATAAAGGTCTACCTCTATAATACAATTTTAATTTTTCATTGAAGTATTTCGTGAGGAGCTCTTGATAATTACTGTAGCGTGTTTTGTTTTATTAATTGTTAATGAATTCTCTGAATTACATTTCAATCTTTTCTTGAACTTCTTCTTGATTCAAGTCTTCGATGTTTGATTCGATGAAAGCTAGAGCGTTTGCCATTTCAGCAACTTCTCTGACTCTTTAATCAGATAATTTTTCTTATCGTTACCATATAATATGTTTTCTTTGATACTCATATTAAAGAGTAGTGGTTCTTGCATGACAATACCGATTTACCTTCTAAGTTCTTTCACATTATATTTTCTAATATCAATTCCATCGATTAGTAATTACCCGTCCATAATATCATACATTCTGAGTAAGAGATTTGCGATTGTGCTCTTACCGCATCCAGAGTGACCTACTAAAGCAATTTTCTTAGTTGCTGGAATTCTCATGTTCATTTTATTAAGAACCATTTTTTCTCTGGATGGATACTTAAAGTCAACATTTTAAAGTTCAATTTGTCCATCTTTGATTACCATCTAACCTTCGTTTGATCTTGTATCGATCTTTGATTCTTCCTATAAAAAATAAACATAAATCCTCGATGATATCAAAAACTTTCATGGCTGCGTTTTTAGCTTTTGAAACAGAGGGGGCTTGAGAGATAAACTCCATTATGTGAGAGTTTGTTAGAGTTTACAGCTTTTAATAAATTATCGCAAATTTATCAGGAGCTATCAATCATGCTATTTTAGAATTGAAATTTTTATCTTATTGATTGTTATTATGAATGAAGCTTTATTCTAAAAAATCTATAGTTTATTTGAAATTAATTTCTTTGGAATTTGATTTGAATTTAAGAAGTCTATCTTATCAATTTAGTTTGAATATTTTGAATTGAATTTGTCTATAATTATTTAGTTATGTATCAATTTAACTTTATAATTTCTGATTTAACAATTTTTCAATGTTTAATAATTTTAACTGGAATTATAAATTAAGTTAAAACTCTCACAAAGTCTAACAAAGTCTTATAAAATATAATAAATTAACTTATTAAACTAAAATTTCTTATATTAAGAAATAAACATTAAATTTTGTGAATTATCATTAAACTCTAGCAAAGTCTAACAAGCTATAATACTTTATTATATAAATTGCTTTAATTTAAACTTATAATTTAGCGATACATTAATTTTATAAATAATTGGCAAACATTTATTTTAAAAATTACAAATGCATCTCTAGTGTATTATCAACTTTCTTACATTCTAGTTCACAAAATTTAGAAATTCTTTAGTTTAATTGTAATGTATTTTACTAATTTATTTATGAATATAAAAAAAGGGGATTTTTTCACCAGTAGTGAAATTTTCCCCATAATTGAAAGTACTAATTTAATAAAATGACATTCTGTCTGCCTTAATTGACAATTAAAATGAAAAGTTTCCCATATTTAATTTCTGAATAAAATTTTCGAAATTTGCCTTAACAATAGTTTGATTTTTAAAATCATTATCTAAAAATAGTATACAAAGAATCAATGAAATGATAAGAATATTTGATTTTAAACTTTTATATTATAAAAATGTGATCTAAATTTTCTTTTAATTATTCTAAAGATATTTACTTTCTATCTAAAGTTAATCTTTTTTATAGAATTAGAATTTGGATGAAAATAATTTGTTTTAGCTTTAAATAATTTCATTTTATTTGTGATAGTTAATTTATGATAATAAAGAAAATTAATTTTGTTAAATTTGAAAATTTCTCTATATGTGATTTTTTAGTAAAGCTATACTTTTTAATCAAGAGTTATAATTAATGTACTTACTAATTATATAAAAATAAGACTTTACTATTTTTAATTTATAAGTTCTTTTTATCATAAAATTAAAAACAAATATTTTCAATAAAATTTCAAATTTAAAGAACCTATAATACTGTAAGATCTTATTCAAAAAAGTTATTATAAATGCATAAAAACAAAAGGAAATATATATTTCTTAAAATATATATTATTTTGAAAATTTAAGGTTTTTTATATGAATTTAATTAGATTGATGCTTGAAACACAATCTTTAAAATCAGCGTTTAAATAAACATTGATTTTTAAATTTTTGAAGTAAGATTATCTTTAATGTAGAAATTTCACTGTAGTTTATAAATGAATAGTTAATGTAATATTGAATACAAAAATACTGGCAAAAAATATGAGCATTATCAATGCAAATAAAATTTTGTTAGAGTTTGTTAGAGTTATTAGCAATATACTAAACATTTATTTATTTATAGTATAATTGTGTTCTTTAACTTAAAGGATTAACTTACCTTAAATTTCTATATGATAAATATCATAGCATACTGAATAGGACAGAATTTATTACGAGGAATTTTAATTAAAATAATTTAGTTTTTTGAAATTTATTTTGATTGTAAATTTTTAGGGAAATAGTGAAGAATTGCTTGGAGATTATCACAAAAATGAACTTATTCATAATATTTTATGGTTGCTATAATTTATAATTATAATAGATTAAATTATGTAAGCTCTTAATATAATTTAGAAGTAAATAATAATAGATTATTAATAAGTTCTGAGTTTCACCTATTTTACATCGATGGGGTTTTGGGGTTTTGGGGTTTAGCAATACCACTACCAAGTGCTGAAACAAACAGTAAATAAACTCCAATAAAAGTATCATCAGATTTATCATAAAAAATTAAATTTATATAAATAAATAAATCACCATAGTCAAAAATGAATATTGATGCTACATAGAACACAAAAGCGAGGAAGAAAAATAAAAAATCATAAAAATTTATGATATTTGCAATGATAATTATGTGATTAAGTAACTATTCATAAAATTATAAAATTAATATTAAAAAAATAGCAAGCCTTCTTTTAAATAAAAATCCTTTATAAACAGGATTAATTATATAACATTATATAATTATGTATGGCTTTTCGGGGATTAAATCTAATACATTAAGAGTAACCAAACCAAAATCCTGAGAAGTGAGCATTTCTAATACCAATTCTGTTTGGCTCTTCCAAAAGTTTATCAAACCTATTCATGACGAATTCTACATTCTTTTCACCAAAGCTGATGACAGTCCTATAATTAATTAGCATATCTGATAAAAGGGCATTGGCTTATTCATATGGATCTTATACGCCCTTCTCCCTGATTCCATTATCGCTCTTTTTCATTTTCCATTTGAGTCTTGACATAATCACTGCTCCCACAACGACAAATGGTGTCACAAAATTGTAATATATTTATTATAATTTTTTTATTTTATTCAAAAAAGTTTAGCAAGAGTTACTAAAGCCATTAAAAACTCTAAAATACATCAAGATATGAAAAATTGAGTGTCTATGAGTTTGACTTTTATATATGTTACTTTCGAAAAAATAAAAAAATTAGTTTCTAAGTTTATTAAAATAATCTAAATACAAAAAACGAATAATTAAAAAAATAATTTAAATATTAAAATGCTTTAATTTTCTTACATGCTAGGATTTATTATGCTCTTTGCATTTAATTAAAAATTTTATATAAATACATGTTCACCACAAGACTCCTCCCCACCCATTCCTTAACCGAGCCCTCTCCTTCTCATGTACTGCGGACCGATAATACATGTTATGAAATAATCCTAGCTTTTATAGGAAAATATTATATTATATTATGTTTTCTTTAAGAAGGTACTGTTTAGATAAAAATATGATTACTTTTAAATCGTATACCATAATAATCCTTATTTAATTGGGAAATTATTTTTGGTAGGACAATAATGGTATATGAGTTAGAAGTATTCATATTTTTATCTAAACAGTACCTTCTTAAAGAAAACATAATATAAGATAAAATTTTCATATAGAAGCTAATATTTAAAATGGTTGTAGGACATAGTAAATCTTATTAAAAAACTATTTTATAAAATGTATTATCGGTCCGCAGAACATAAAAATTAATAATGAAAAAATAATTATTATGGAAGAGGGAGGTTTGAGGTGAGTATATAAATTTAAATATTTGTAAAATATAGTCTATTCAAGTTTTATTAAAAATGAATAACTTAAATTTTTATTACTTTAATTTAATATTACATTGTTTTTTTTTGTACATCTAATTTATGAATAAATTTTTTATGAAATTGGTTAATTTATTAAATTAAACTGTTTAATTTTCCATGTGAATATAAAGCATAAGATTATGCCAATTATTAGACATAGGAAAGCTTCAAGGAGATTGGCAATAACTTCACTTGTCAATCCATTTAAATGAGTAATGTCTTCAGAAAGTACGTTGCTTAATATGCCAGGAGCCCTGCCTTAATTATCGAACCATCCCAAATGCTTGTATAGTATACCTGCATAAAGTTTACCTCTTAGAGTGTAAGTTAGGTTCTCGCCTAAGTAAGCATAGAGATTTTTGTTTAAGAAACCAAAGATAGCAAGAGCGAAGCTTAAAAAATCTTAAAAAGTGAGAATTATAACATTTTAGAAGTAAGGATAAGATTTAAAATATTTCAAATTCAAAGCATAGTAAGATAAACAATCCGCACCAGAAGTTTCTATCTTCGTAGTAAGTTTTAGATTACGGGACAAGCATGACGAAGAGAATCTTAGCAAAGATAAATCCATAGATTGGGAACCCAAAAGCATTAATAACTGTGATAAGATAGACCACATAAGACAACCATTTTGGAGTATAGTAACTCATGATTTTAAGCATACCTACTTGTTTAAGTTTTCTAGGTTGATCATCCTCAACTTTATTTTATTTCACGATAACTTAGACGTTGTCAAAAATTGAGAAAAAAACAAAACATATCAGTATCTTGGTTTTCAATAACAGCGAGCAGCTTTTGGTCAGTTTCCAAAGATTCCTTTTTTGTCGGAGATACTTCTGTTTTATCCTCCTTTTAATGAGCATAATTAGTTTCTTAGAGTCTATTCATAATTTCATCATACTCTGGAGTCCCTTTAGTTGCAGGTACAACGCTGTTCTTGCTTTCTAAATACAAGAGATTTTTGGCAGTCATTATTGTTTAAAGTCTGTGGGCAATCATGATAATTGTCAATTTTGATTCTTCTGACGAAATCTTATCTATAGCTCCTTATACCTCCTTTTCACTCTTAGGGTCGAGTGCAGATGTTGCCTCGTCTAAAATGATAATTTTTGGTCGTCTAATTAATGCTCTTGCAATTGCAATTCTTTGCTTTTAACCGCCTGATAAATTGAGAACAGCATTTGAGCCAACATAAGTATCAAGTTACTTTTCCATTTCATAAATAAAGCCCGCATTTGCCATTTTAATAGCATACTCAATATCTTCGGTGGTAGCGTCTTTGTTACCAAATAGTAAGTTATCTCTGATAGTACCAAGTATCAGAACAGGCTCTTAAGAAACATATCCTATTGATTCTCTTAATACTTTTAATTTTATATCTTTTAGATTAATATTGTCCACATATATTTCACCTGCTAAAGGATCATAGAATCTTTCAATCATTTGTATTATGGTACTCTTGCCTGAACCTGAAGGCCCTACAATTGCTGTAGTCTAACCAGCCTTTATCTCAAAGCTGGCTTCTTCAAGAACATTCTTAATTTTCTCTGGAGCAGTTGGGTATTTGAAAGTGACACTCTTGAACTATATTGATTTATCAAGGTTGAAGCTGTCTACACAATTGGCGTGATCTTTTATCTTTGGTGTTCTGTCGATAACATCAAAAACCATTCTTCCAACTACTTTAGCTTTGACAATTGCTTGAACATTAGGATTTAGCCCGAACACCATTGTCATACCGGTCATTAAACCAACCAAAACTGATATCACATCTGTGATTGTGTAAGGTTTAAAATTATTTGAATAAATAGTTTGCCAGTGTTTGGATTATGCATGTTTTCTTTGATATAAACACTCGCGATCCATAATGAAAAGCAATAGAACCCAAAGATAGCAAATCTGAATAACCCGATAAAGGCAGAGAGCCAATACTCAGACTTATGAGAAACTTCTCTAACTTCATTAGCTAGTTTTTCGAATTTCTTGATCTCCCTATCTTCCTAGGCAAATTTGTAAATTCATCATTCTAACTTATTTTAATAAATCCATTTGCTTATTTTTTATTCTGAATGATGCGATTAATCTGATGGCTGAAAGACTTTCTTCAACCACTCCACCCATTCTTTTAACAACCATGATTTTTGCAATGGCAGCTTTTCTTACTTGCCCTCCAAACATGGTCAAAACAATGAAAATAAAAGGGAAGTAAGCTAAACAAATTGCTGCGAAATCAGCCCCTGAATAAAAGGCAATACCTATACCAGATGCAACACAAGCCAGAGTTAAAAACATTATTATATATTTTTACTTAAATGCTTATCTTTATGAAACATCCTTATATTACCTTTTTATTTATGATTTTATTAAGTGTAAATGATGTTTGAGAATTTCTCTCCAATTGAGTCTTAAATTAATGCAAAATTTTCACCGATCTAAGATGGAAGCTGTTCTACATTTTAAGTTTCAAAATAGGCAACTTCTTAATTTAAGATAGCGTGAAGATATCTGCTTCTGAGGTTGAATGAGATATTCTCTGCTAAGTGTTACCAGAAGGCATAGTAAATGTTTTAATAAAAATTAGAAATAATAGTTTTTCTACTTAACATATCATTTAACTTGTAAGAAATTTAGAATTAAACGTACCCGAATAACCAAGCGCCGAGACCAACTATAATTATTAAAATCACATTTAATTGAATATAATTTTCCCAATTTATTGTAGTGAGATATATCCTGAGAGGGTTCGCATAGAATTCTTAACCTCTTCCACAGAATTATCTGGATCAAATGTAGTTGCGATCTCTCCCATAATAATTGAAAGTGATGGCGTAAGTACACCTGCAATTGCTGCTGAAATTGAACCTATAATCATCAAGGCTTTGTCTGATGTAGTGAGGAATCTGAAGAAATTGCTGAACTTTATCATTTCAATATATTAACTCGTTTAATTTTAGAAATAAGGCTTAATTGAAAATTCAACAGGTTTACTTGGTTTACCAGGGGGTTTTCCAGAAACAGGTTTAACAGTGGATCCTCCAACATCTTAAGTTTTATTTTGCTGAACAATCCCAGGTGTCTCTCCTTTTGTATCTTTGGATTATCCTGAAAGTTTGATTTTATGATTTTCCATCTCTATATCGTGGTCAGTTATCAATAACCTCGAACTTTCCAGATCTTGCTTCGGATCTGGATTTATATAATGATTTTGGATAATTTTATTATAAGAATTTTATACATAACTTATGTTTAATATAAAGGTGTAATGGATTTTAAAGTTTCTCCTCATTAGGGAAATTTGTTTCTTTTTGTGTCATTATTACAATATTTGCACTTTATCCACGTAATTATGATTAATTTTTGCTTATTAGATAGGAATCTGATTTTATTTTATTCAGTTAAAATCTATTGTTAAATGAAAATTAACATGCGAAACATTAACATGTTTAATGAGCAGCAAATTTTAATTTTGATTTAATTCTAAAAAATTATATATTTGATATTATAAGTTTGACCGGATATATTTGTCCTTCTATATTTTCAATCTATAGTTTAAAATTTTCAAAAAAATTATTTAAATAACTTTTGTATTGATATGACAATAATTTGATAAGTATATAAATTTTTGAAATTAATGTTTCTTTGACAATAATTATTCTTTAATAAAAATTTCGAATTACTGAATAAATAGACCTTGCGGACGATACAAATCAAGTTAAAAGAAATTAAAAGAGGAATTTACTGACAGAAAATAAAAGACTACAGATATTTTAATCAGAATAATCAATAACATTTATCCATCAATAATTATCAATTCTATCAAAAAAATGCATTTTAAAAAAAAATATTTAATTTGAATATTCAATGCAATATTATAAATAATTTTTTATAAGTAAAATATTACTTATTAATTAGATAATAATTATAAGAATAATATTTACCTCATACCTTTTAACTTATGGCTTTTTCAAAAAATAAATAATAGTCCTAATGTCAATGGCAACTCCATTTAATTAGACCTTCAAGTTATAATTTCAGATTGATTCTTAATCATTAATATTATTTTCTAACTAATTTTTTTCATGTCTAGATTTACTTTTTTTAATCCTCGATTTAAACTTCTGATATTCCTATTAGATTGTCAAAAATTTTCATAAATAATTCTAATTAAATAAGACTTGACTAATTAATTTAATGAAAATAGGAATAATAATGATAAGATGTTCCCAGCTTAAATATATTTCCCTATATGTTTAAAATGCCTTACATAAAAATCTGGGTTATTCAAAAAGCAATAAAGCGATTTAATTGAAAGTATTTTAAAAACATCTTAGCACGTTTTAGTAAATAAGCCACACTCATTCAAAACCCCCAAACCCCTTTATGAATTTTATATGTGTTTTGATTGATGGTGTATTGTTGGGTATTAGGGTTTATTTGAGATCGGAAGCATTACTTTCGCACTAGTTATGAAAATATAAAAGTTTTATATGATCAATTTTTTTATACTCAACTTATATGTTCTCGTATTTATATATATATATATATATTATTGGATTTTTATTATAAAAAGTTAAGTTTGAGTGATATTACATTCTATTTGACATTTTGATCAAAAGTTATCACTTTTAATGATTGTTTTTATGAAATTTTATGATTGTATTATTTCAAAAATTTATCATTAATGCTAAAATATTTTTGATATTTTCCCATAGAGCATTTTAAAATTCGATAAAATTTCGATCATAAATCATTAAAAATAAAAAATTACAAAATTTATAAATAAAAGTAATAGTATTCTAAAATTATATAATTAAAATAAAATGGAATGATATTTAAAACCAATTACAAATTCTTCTCTAATTGCAAAGCCCAGTATTCATTCAAATTCTCTGTTAGTGTTAAAAAATCAGTTATATCAATTTTATAACAGAACTGGGAGTTTGGAAAATATAATTAATCACATATATTATAGAATTCTTGAAAGTGTGTATGCCAATACCTAAAATGAAAAGTTACAATAATCCAAGTAATACACAATTTATTAAATAATCTTGGATAATAAAACCATTTATAGACTCTACGTCAAAGTAAAATCTTTTGGGATATAAAATTATTAAAATCACAATAATCACTCAATATATTGTACAGAGAATATTATATTTATATTTGAATTCTTCTATATTATTAATAATTTATTTTGCAAATATATTATGTATGGCAGTTATTCTGTATTTAAGTTATTAATTTTCCTAATCTTTTGTATTTTCTAAAAGAATTTGCTCTGAATTAACATATTTTGTCTAATACAATAGATTTTGGTGATTTAAGTAAAAATTGATTGAAAATTTAGCATAAAACTAGTGATTTTAAGGTGTTTGATAGATAAATTGTGTCATGTTTTAGTTTCAAAATTATTATAAATGGAGATCAAAATTAAAAATTTTGAATTTAATGTCAATTTAATTTTAGACGCCTATTAAATTTAGGTATTTTATAGAAGGTCAACCCTGTAAAGAAAAATGAAGAAAGTTTGCAAAAACTGTAACAAGTTTTAAAGATGAATCTTCATTTAACCAATTAAATTCCATTAAATTAATACTAAATTTGTCTAAAATTTATTAGTACAGGCACTAAATGAGTTTTAATTTTAAATGGTATAAATTCAATAGTACTAAAACTTAATTAGTACTAAGTTAGAAACTAATGAGGTTTTAAAAGAAAAGTTCTAATCTGATTCAAAACCTTATGCTAGCCATGTATTAAATAATTAAAACTAAGTACCAAAATATTATATAAAATGGAGTCTCTTAAAAATATAAGAAGATGTTTTCATAAAATTTAGCTCTATTATTTTGATATGCAGAGAAAACAAATAATGCACTATCATTAAAAATTTCCCAGTGGGATAATTTCAACATAATTTTTATGTAGATGTAGTGATGATAAAATATAAAAGAATAAAAGTCTCAACCATGAAAATAATTAATTATATTGAATCTAACAACAAAAATAGAATTGATCAATATGAAAACCTAATCCCTAACCCTCATCAATCAAAACACTTATAAAACTTATTAAGGGGTTTTGGGGTTTGATTCTTGTCTGACAAGTAGAATATAATAATTATTGAGAAAATTGTTAAAATAAATATAACCTAAAATTCATATTAATTAACCTGATAAATTGAATATAAACAGACAGGTTGTATAATTTAATATTGGCTCTTTAATTTCTCTCACATTTCCATACCTGACTTGAGCTTGTAGAAATAAGAGTTTTAGTTTGCGGAGAGTTCATCATAAGTTCCTTGTTCAACCACTACTCCATTTATATAAAATGTTTACAATCAAGATTTATTCTGTTTTAAAATATTAATAAAGTGATTGTGGATGACAAAGAGCCATTCGCAATTTCTAACTGTACTTAGTCTGTGAGCAATAACTACACTAGTCCTGCCTTCCATAGCTTAATAAATAAAATAATATGTAATGCTCTATCAAGGGCTTGTTGAACTAATTCTTGGGATTACTCATCCAATATATACTAAACATAAAAATTATTGTGCATATTAAATTTTATAATGATTGAATGCAGATGTAGCTTCATCTATATTTTGATAACATAGATCCCTTAAGTCCACAACTCTTATCGATTCAAAACCCCAAAACCCTTTCAGTAGTTTGATTGAGTTTTTGATTGATAAAAGTAGACTATTAGTGCATACTTTATTAGGGTTTTAATAGGGTTTATGTAGGGGTTTAATGTTTAAATATTAGTATTTTAAGTGAGTAAATGAGAGGTTTGGGGTCAGTTTATGACAGTGAGTATATAGATTTATTGTTTAAGTTGCGTTATGGATGTGATTAATATGGTGATCAACTCAGACCTATTCTTAATTATACATCAATAGCAAGGTTACTTCATAAATCTCCTGCAACTGTGAGGTCTCACTGTCTATTAGCATTGAATTTAAAGAGATTGCATCTTAATTCTAAGCCTAAAAGACCTCGAAAATTTTAGCAGCATCATATTGACTATCTTATTAATGATAAGACTCTTAAATACTGGGCTCATTTCTCTCTAGCCTAGAGGGTTGTGATGTTTCATCGCCACTTTCCTGAGCTTCATATCTCTGTTTAATCGATAGCTAACATTTATAAAAATAACGGAATATCTTACAAGGCAGTCAATCGCATTAAGAGAGTGATTGACTTTAATGTTCTATTTTATAAGGATAATTTAAATTATATGTTCGATAAATGCAGAGGGCTATTACTAATAATATTAAGTTCATACACGCTGATGAGGCAGTATTCACGTTTAAACCTTCATATCAAGGTCTTGGTATAAAAGATATAGCAACATTGAAGTATATGATTAAAAGGTTAAGGTTTAAACTCATGTAATTCTTGGTTGAATAAGCGAAGATAATGGCCTCGAGACTTATGTTATCCACCCTCGCTCAATAAAGACCGAATAATACATAAAGTTCTTATATTAACTCAGAGATAAGTACGCCGACTAAGAGATTATTCTGTTTGTAGATAACTTATCTGTCCATAAAACTAAAGACACAAGGAAGGAATATGAAAGGCTAAACATAACACCTGTATTTAATGTTCCCTACAGTCCTCAGTTCAATGGTATTGAATTATATTGGGGGTTATTGAAAGGTCATTATAAGAAATTGCTACTCTATCACTTGATGCACTACTTAAAGATAGATACAGTAGATTTTATTTAGAGTGCTGCTAAGAGAGTCATTGATGAGAAAGCTAAAGTGTGCGCAAGAGAAGGGAGATTTTGTGTTTGTAAATAAGTTTTAGATTTAAACGAATGAATAAGTTCACATATTAAATTTTCACGTAAAGGGATTTGGCTTCTCTTTCTTTTTCCTCTTAAGGCTTGCTTAGGCCTATGTTTCTTCTCTTAGTGCCATCTCCCGCATCTATGTTCATCTCTTCTGGCTTTTATAAATCTTTGAAGAGCCTCTTACTCAATTCATGTTTTACTTGAGACTTTCTCTCTGTTTAATTTGCTGCGCTCTTTCATCAAGTATATAGCGTACCAGGTTTTTCTATAAA
>ARYC01010414.1:0-18851 GCA_000711775.1 Oxytricha trifallax | reverse complement strand
CACGGATATAAAATAGTCTTCTGCAGATAAAGAGAAAATCTGATTTTTCTTTAAATAGTTTAATTAATTTACTTATGAATGAAGAATTAAAAAAATTTAGAGCCATTTAGGAAAAAAGACATCAGTAATCAAAAATAAATTTTAATTGTGCTTATATTATATTTTTATTAAATTCTCATGACATCTTTAAATTTTATGGCAATATAACTTTAAAAGTTTCTGGCTGTATAAAAATAAACGCGAGAACTTTTAAGATAGAAAACAACTGATTTATGAGGGAAGCCTTTCTTGATGCCTAGAGATTTTCGCTGAAAAAAGTAGTAGATAAAACAATCGTAATAATACACTCTTACCGTTAACACTCAAACATTTCCAGAAATTAAGGAATAAGAAAGATTCACTAAAAATATTTATTTTGCACCATTAATCATTATCAAGCATGGTTCATAACCTCGACCTTACTTTTGAAGTAGTTTAGTTATAAGTCAGATTATTAGAGGACTGCAAAGCCTGGAGAGGAATGGATCGCTGACAACTTGACAACAGATGAAACTATAAGTACAGTATGATCACTGTCACTCCTCTCACAAAAGAGTGCATTACTCATATTCACACTAGTGAGGTCAACTTACGTATTACAAAAGGATTGAAAATATTACACAACGCAATAATATATTGAGTTATCTGAAAGCTATAAATGGAATTATTCTAACAATTTTAAAACTTTCTTAGATTTAAGATATTTGAGGAATTACTCCCATATTTAATAAGGAAAAAACCAAGAAATAAGTTATCCCCAACTGCTTATAAGTTAAATACAAAATTTCAAAATTTCTAAAAGTATAAAAGAAAAATAAATATCACCAATAAAAAAGAGTGAATATTAATTAATAAACTAATTAATAATATATAGAGAGATCCCATACATTAGAACTCACTGAGTATGTTAGGGAAAGTTTAATCGATAATATCATTAGATTATCAACAACAACAAAAACAAACTTTCATGATGAAATCTGGAGCACCTAATCAAAATATATGCAAAGCTATAAGAATTTTTTAAAAAAATTCAGCACTCAAAAGAGAAATAAACGAACAAGTACGGTTTGCCTTAACTACTATAAAATAAAACGAATCTGGTTAGAATTTCCTTACCCTACAAAAGAGGAGATTTACCTTACAGAGTAGAAGGTTTGCTGTGGTTATTGGAGCTTACTGAAAATCTTAGATTTTTTGCATTTTATTTATTCCAATAAGAGTACAGAGATTAAAAAGAAAGATAGGAACAGAAAATTTATGATAATAACTGTCTTAATACCCATTTTAAATTGAACATCAGATAGAAATATAATCCTTAGATTTGCAATGTGGAGCACCCAATATTATTGATTAATATTTTTTAAATGACAATGAAAACAATTTAAGAGTTTAAAAATGCAGATTAAGCCTCAAATTAAATACTAAACAGTTAACAACACAAACCACATATTCATGAAGTTGAAATTTATATTTCTAAAATTATCATAACTTTACAAACTAAATACTGAAGATAATAATTAATTTTTGTTTAGATTTTTTGATTAAACATAAATAATTGAAGAAATTATATTTCAAAACTCAAAGCGAATATAGTTGCTCCTACTTAGTCAAATATACTAGGATCTTTTAGATTTAGTTTCATTTATAGTATTTTTATAATATATTCTTCGTTTTTAATAGATATAATAGAAAAAAATAAATGTGTATGATACAATTATATTGTGATAATTGAAATTAAAAAAATAAATTTAAGCTTAAGTGATTATCATTTATAAACTCCATACATAAATAAAAATAGAAATGTAATTAAAGTTTAAATTAAGAAATTACACATTAAATTTGTATATTGAGTAAAATTTGTATAATATAAATCAATTTAAAAATTAAATGAGAATATGATCAACTCTAAGATTAAAAATTAATTAACATACTTAAATTAATTATTTTTTTATTTATATTTGTTAGGGCTTATAAGCTCAATTTGAATGAGCTTATAAGATCTTATTCAATTTTCTAAGAACTCTATTTTTGTTATTTTTGCATATAGAAGTTATACTTCAATATATATTTATATATCCATTTGCTGATACATTGTATAGCTATGCTAAGATTATTAAACTTATAATTATTTTATTTCCATTTGGCATTTTTTAGATTTTCTCGCTATTAATAAATCATATCCTATTGGAATAATAAATTTCTAAATGCATTTTTCACATATATTGGGCTTATAAGCCCAATATTTTTGAGCTTATAAGCTAGGAAAATTACTTAATTCTTTATATCAAACATTGAAATTTAAAGTATTATTGTGCTAACATGAATTGTAAGGAATATTAACTTCTAGTTCTAAGTTCAGCAATACCAATTTGGAGGCAATTAGAATTTTTCTAATACTTGCTAGTTTAAAAAATTGGGGTATCACTTTTTAGTTGTTGTTCAAGAACCGGTTGTCATATCTGTATGGGTAGTTGTAAATGTAAAAGTTATAATTTTTCTCAAATTTTTCAAAGTATTTCTCAATATAATTTAACTTAAACTGATGTCTAAAATTCATTTTTCTTGATATAATGTAAGTCATTTTTGAGACATATAATCAATTTTTATCTTAAATTAATATTGAATTCTAATATTAGAATAATAATGATAAATTTTATAATAAAAATAAATAATAAGCTACTTTGAGATTTCTAAGTTTTTTAAGTACAGTTTCATAAAAATTTCATATCGGTAAAATTATATTTTAATGAACATTAATAACTCAATAAATTTAGCTATAGGAAACAATATGAATAATTTTAATTTATAAAGTTTATTTTTAGATTTTAACAATTAAAAAAATTGGCTTTTTAAGCCTATTTTGATTGAGCTTATAAGCTCATCCCAAAAACCTTTTCCAAGTTTACTTTTCATAAAGAATTGTTGTTTTTTGATATTTTGGGGTAATTATGATTTATGTTTTAATTTATTAGAAATTTATGAAAACCAATTTCCAAGCTTAAATTGAGTTTCATAAGAGACTGATAACTTATTTCTAATTTTTCTCTTGTAATAAATATGAGAGGTAGATAAAGTATTAGCTTAAATTTGCTTTTTTAAATAATAATTAGCTCATAAATTTTCAAAAAAAAATTTTTTTATCTCAACTAATATTTTAATTAGCTGAAAAGCTAATAAAACATTGACTTTTATTTTAAAGCAAATAAATTTCTCATTTTTATACTTTTTAAATATAATTTTTTCAAAAATTAAATTTAGATAAAGCTTTCAGATTATTTTTTTCTTCATTTTTTTACTTAATTAAGCTAAAATATTTTTAGCTAACATTTTAATTGTTCATAAAGTTTTTAATAGTATTTATTAAACCTAATCTTGGTTTTTCTAAACTTATATAATTTAAAATTGGAAGCTTTTATAAAGTATTTATCAAAATTTAACCAAATAAAAATTCAGAGATTTTCAGTTTTTATAAACTTACCTGTATATTTACTTTCATAGTTTTTTATATTAGATTATCATGTTCCCTTAATTATAAAGTTATGTTTTAAATAATCTTTTTAACTTTATTTTTTGGAATTGATCTCTTTAAATCAAAACAGTTTCTTTATTAGTTTCTTGTTATTTTTATTTTTTAAAAATATTTTTGGCTATCTATTCTCAATTTTTCATTTTACTAATAAAATATATTACAGATTCAAGGCCTTTATAGCGTTGTGAAGAGTATTTATGAAGCATGAACTAGCCCAATCAAACTTAAAATACGACATTTCTTGCCCTCATTATCTTAAAAATTACATCCTATCATCTTTGAAAGTCGAAAAATTGAAATTCCTTTTAATATAAGAAAAACACTTCTCGATTGGGGCTAGATCGAACAAGTATGGACCCAAATACATTATGGGAATCTGTAGAAGTCTAAGTTTTTTAGTAATGTATAGACTGCGATGATAGGTTGCATTATTTAAAAGTAATATAGAATAATTTCTCCACTCGGGTCTTTAGCTATCTAGATGCTGTATAAGGTTTTAGAATAAAATTGTAAAATAAAATTTTTTTCACTGTTTGCCTTCCCAATATTTAGCTAAAAGTGTTATTACTCCCAATAACCACTATTATATTAACCCCATACATTCTCACTAGTCTGTCTGAATAGTTTCTTTAATTTTTCAAACACCAACTTTTATATTAATAAGACTCTCATCTATATTATTGCTAAAATAGAATTGAATCGGGGAAATTGAAAAATAAATATATAACAGTAAATATATGAATAAATAACTGCCATTAATTACAGTAGCTCTTAGATCAAATTTGATAGTAAGTAATTACCGTTATGTTCCTGATATCTCTCAGTTAGTTCTCAATGTTTGACTATGAATTTTTTTTCTAAATTAGTCATTTGACCTGACTTGACCTGGACCATTTTTCATTTATAGAAGAAAATACACGCATTTGACCATTTTACCCATTTGACCTCGGATTTTTGGTCAATCAAATTAGGATATTATTATAATTAATTTTAATACTAATTTTATTAATATAAAAAAAACATTTGGAGGCCATTTGACCCATTTGACCTCCTTGACCTGGGTTATTTATGGTCAAGTGATTAGAGTATATATATATAAAAGAGTAATTTGACTTTTGATTTGAAAGTTGATTAAAGTTTAATTTAAATTTGAATTATTAAGAAATTATTATTAATATTTGGTTGCCTTAGTCATTTATTAACAGGTAACTTCTTAATAATATATATATATATATATATATATATATAAAGGGCTTCCATCACAAATCAACAAGCAACCAAATTTTTAATCTGAGTATTTAAGCCTTTTAATATATTTAATCATTCTTAAGTTTTATTCCTAACTGCCACTAATGGCGACTGAAAAGTCTTAGCCTGTACATCCCTAGTGAAGAGGAGGGCGTGGGTGCTCTATGGCCAGCCCAGTGCCACGACTGCTTATGATGGTGGGACAGGAGGGTCTTCAGCAGGCAACAGTGTAGGGATGGAACAAAGGCATCACATAGTAGTACTCTCCCTTGATTGTCACTCCATTACATTGATCTAAACCCCAAGGCAACCAGAGCATACCAATGGCTTCGTATCGTCCAACAATCATATGATCCTCTCTAGCAAGACCTTCAATACTGGGAACTCTTTGGGTCGATGTGAGGCAGCGCTAGACTATGATGGGTACTCCACAGAGCATAGTGAGTAAGAAGAGCATGATGTAGCAACTCCATTTGCGCTGAGACTGTTGGTGTATGCGCAGGGTTTGAAAGAGCAATAGTTAGAGAAGGTCTTATATTCACTGCTTCCTACACATTGATCAACTTCTACTTTCTTGGTATCTGAGCCAGTTCCCATTAGTGCGAAGAAGTCGTATAAGAGCTCTGAAGTGCCAGATAGGGTTGGAACCCCATTGGTTGGGACGTCAACGAGTGCAGCTAGCATGGTGACATACATTAGGATCTTCAAGACTCTCTAATGGCAAAAGCACTGCATCCTCATCAAAGTCAACTAGATATTAGGAGAATCTGCAAGGCAGCCTACACTACAGCATAGAGAAAAGCTCTTTGTCTAGAGTCGAAAAGGGCAGGAAGCTAAAGAGATCTGATGGTTCAACAGTAATGATCTTCTCTCCATATCCAAAACCATCGGCACTATAAGTGTAAACCATCGCTTTGGGAAACCCCAATGGCCTTTTGGAAAACAGTGATGCCTGATTATCTCGGCTACCCGAGTAGATGTCTGAGCCGGAAGTTCCACCGTCGTGAAATAGCTCCCGCTGAGTTGAGTGGTGCCACTGGCCGCCCCCCATTCCAAGATTCGCCCCTTACTTCGACTGCAATACTGGAATTAAAGAATACCGAAAGACCAATACCGAGACTAGCTGCCAAGAATGACCAAGGCAAGACGCCAGGGATTCAAATTCAAAGATATTCTTGATGGAAAGCATGAAAAGGGATACTGCATCGTTAGACATCGACAAGAATGGAGATGGTAAACTGTCACTTGAAGAGATCTTGGGAGATAACAATGAGGGCATGGATAAAACACGGACAAAACAGACATTGAGGAGATGATCAAGTCAGTCGATATCGAAGAGAGTGGATTTATCGATTACTCTGAGTTCGTTGTTGCTGCAATGAATGAAAGGAGCAACTTGAATAACGAGAAGCTTCATACAGTCTTCAGAATGTTCGACAAGGACGGCAGTGGCTTCATCTCATCTGAGGAAATCAAGGAAATTCTTGGCTATGGGAAGACTGTCTGAGAGGAAACTGTCAATGACATTATTAAGCAAGTCAAATTATGGGAGGCAGTCAGATTTTATTCGAAGAATTCTCACACATGATGAAGAGATTATCCAGCTGATTATTTTGCATAGTAATTGACATAATTCATTAAATTTACATTTTTCAATCATCCTAATTTTCACAATCTTTTATTATATTTATAGTAATCATTTAAATATTTCATTAAATGGAGGAATAATCTCTTTTGACGAACATTCTTTCTTCTGAGATGTGTGCGATGTACTCTAAGAGGGCTAATCCTACTTCAAGCTCCAAGTCATATCAGTAAAGCTCCATCCTCAGATTGTTCTTATGGATGAGATGAACGACACCATTTCTTTACCAAGGATAAGGTAGAGAAGATGAAAAGACTGCTTAAATAGAATAGATACTCAACCGAGGTAAAGTACAGCGAGGTTTAGTTAGAGTATATAGACAGTGTAGTAGTGATCACTACAAATTCCTTGCCAATAAAGAATCTTGAAGATATCGACAGAAAGGCCTTTTAGACCAGATGCATTTGATCGACCTCATAGGTGTGTAGAAATGCGAGAACTTGAAGTTACCATTTTACTCAATTGACTTGGCAATTTACTTTAACTCGCTTAGAGGAAGAAGAAACGATTGACAGCAGCTCCTAAGAGATGAAGTCATAATGAGAAAGACAGCGTGATTGGTATTTGAGACGAGACACTGAGTGAAAGTGAGATACTTAGTGCACAATTTAAAAGCCATTTTCTGTAATTATATATCTAATATATCTATACACTTTAAATTATCTTTATAATATATAAATATATACTCTAATCACTTGACCATAAATAACCCAGGTCAAGTAGGTCAAATGGGTCAAATGGTCAAATGCGTGTATTTTCTTCTATAAATGAAAAATGGTCCAGGTCAAGTCAGGTCAAATGACTAATTTAGAAAAAAAATTCATAGTCAAACATTGAGAACTAACTGAGAGATATCAGGAACATAACGGTAATTACTTACTATCAAATTTGATCTAAGAGCTACTGTAATTAATGGCAGTTATTTATTCATATATTTACTGTTATATATTTATTTTTCAATTTCCCCGATTCAATTCTATTTTAGCAATAGTAATGTTCTTTTATGTAGTTATTTATTCAATATAAAACTTAGCTGCTATTTGTCTCTAGAGTAAACAATTAGGACTGTTAGTTTTTTAATCAATTTAGTAAACTTTCTTAAATAAATATCCTAGTTTGAATTTTACAATTTTCCGTATTTATGAGCATGAGACTGTTTGATTAAGCTTATTTTTAATTATACTTTGGAGCTACATAACTGACTATAATTGTTCTCCTGAAGTGGCATATTCATCTAGGATTGCTGAGATACATTAAATTAAGCCTTCGTCTTTTATACCTTTTTGGTCATGAATATTCTACACAATATCCTAATTGCTAGTAAGAATTTTTTTCAACTTATATCAGGTTATTTTCAGCCACTTTTTCTTAATAAAGAGAGAGCTTTTTTAATGAACTAAAATTGGAATTACACCTTAAAATTACTGTTCCTTATCAATTTTTATTCCTAAAACTATTAATTTAAACAAAAAGATAAAGTCAACTTCTACTTACACTTTAGGATTAACTATATAAAGTAAGACTAAAATTTTCTAAGGTTAGTTAAAGCCCAGGTTCTTTCTGGTATATTGACAATTTGTTAATTTATAGTTGAATTTAATTATTTTTCACAAAGAAGCATATCAACTCATTCCCTCAGACTTTAAATTTGTTTTATTTATAATGTTCCAACTTCATTTCTCCAATTTGAATTTAAATCAACAGCTTTCCTTGGGTCTAAAATCACAGTTAAGTCTATTCTTTCTTTTATTTAGTCAATACAACGCTCCTCAAGCTATTAGATAGTAGCTCTTGAAACCTGATATATCTGAATATCATTCAAATTTGGGACTTCTTTATGAATAAATTGAGTAGATTGTGATAAGGGTTTAGAGTTTAACTCTGAAGCTTATTCTGGCTATTAGAATTATGAGCTGAGATCATCTTGTATATCACTGCTATCTTCATGCTTTTAGATTTTGAAATAATATCTAAAATCATTTTAATCCCTCTACCATTTCGTTTAGGGTTCCCTATAAAGAACAAAAGTTAATTACCTTTATTCTAAACTTTTTCTTTTATAAGGTTTTCAGATCAAACCAAATAGACTTACATCTTTGGCTAAAATGTATAATTACTAAAATTTTTAATTTTAATTAATTTATTTCTATATATAATTAAAAAAGACTACAATATTAGACAACAATTATTAAAAGATGGAAATTAGCAACTAGCTTCAATAAATTCATGTAAATAAAGTTCGAGAAAAAATAGGCAGTAAAAAAGAACTATATGACTTTTTGTGTCAAGAGTGTGGTGCATACTTGCCGAAAGTAAACTGCACAAATATCTATTTTTTCAGGAGTATTCTCACTGGTGAAAAAGAGGTAAACAATTAAAAAATTAACTTCTATAGTATTTGAAGAGGTGTGATGTAGTAGTTGCAGCAGTACCTTAAATTGAGGGACTAACAGGTGATGATTTTCTTGAATACGCATTACAAAAACCCAGTTTGCTTAGATACCTTCCCGATTAGGCAGATTGGCTCCACCTCGATAAGAAGTGGATTACCGATGTCCTACTGTCCCTTGACACCTTTGATATTAACGAAATGATTCTGAAAGCTAATTAAGACAGAAATCAACGACTCGATTAATCTTAGAACTCATTCGTGCATATGAAGCCCTAGTTTATTTCAGCGTTGAATGGCTCTCTTAAATATTGTGGTATGTTATTGTTGTCATTTATACTTTTTAGTACATAAGGGTAGATCGGACTATCTAGTCAAACAAAGTACAAAAAGAAAGCAAGATAGAGCATTCAAGAGGAGGAAAAAATGCTTGAGGCAAATAACAATTCTTTAAAGAGGAAGTTTTTTGATTAAAATAAAAAAGCAAGAGATGAAATGGGGGAGATGAAAAATCAAATAGATGATCTTCTCAATTATAAGTCTCTTGTGATGTAACTTCATGATTAAGGAGTTATAGATGGCTAAGGGAATGTTTAAGTGATAGACCCTATTTAATAGAACACTAACTTTAAGATTTGAAAGTTTTAATTCTTGTTATTTCAATTAAAAACACTTTGTTTAAAAATTAAAAGTTATTAAGTGAATTGCTTATTTGTAATTTTTTACTAATTAAAACTTAATAAAATTTTCTAATTTATGTTTAATTTATAGCTCTTAAGCATGTATTATAATAAAAGTGATTTAGTTAAACAGTCAAACAAAATTAATTATATTTATGAATATTTATTGGTATCGTTTATTTATAAGTGTAGTTTATTAATAGAAGTTAAGTGTATAACTTTCAATGTCTTTGCCTAATCTCTAAATAAAGTCTTGGCATTTAGATTTTGATATTTTTATCAATAAAAACATATTTTATATTCACCCCTTATTAACTTTCATTCGTGAAAAATCTAACTTTGATTATTGAACTTTTTAAACTACATGAATCTAAGAAAATCAGAAAATGAATCCAAGAATATTTTCACAAATTTTTTTAATTTGTATGTATAATTTTGTATGACTCTGTATGACTTTGTATGACTTTTTATGTATTTGAATGACTTTTATAAGAGTTCTAAGGTAAGTTGTTATTTTTAGTATTATCGTATTTTAATTTAACTTTAAATTAATGAATCAATGTGGTACTAATTAATAATTTAGAAAATAAATAATTATGTTGCCTTTAAGGTCATCTAGTGATTAAATCCAGATTATAAGTCATACCAATTTTAGTAGTCCTATAAGCTATATAAACCTAAGAATTTTAGTAACAAATAAGATTATCAATGAGCAAGACATTTTCGTCGTAAAAGTAAAATTCACTAACCAAATCAGATGATTTGGGTTATCAAAAATCAAAGGAAACTTCGTATTTTAGAAATGAAATTAATAATTGCAACTAAGATTAAGAGACCATTAAAGCTAAAATATTTGACTATATAAAAAAGCAAAAGATTTTAGGGGTTAAGTCTACAAGGAAGTAAAATTAGAATTGTAAAAAAGATTTGGACAAGAACCGATTGATTAACATAAGAACTGGCTTATTAAAACATTAAACGCTAGAAAAAGTGAAAGTAAAACACCAACTCCTGTAATGCAAATTTCTTCACCTAAAACAAAAGCTCTAAAAATTAAATAAAATATTCAACATGACAGCGAATAAAATTAAAAATATCAAAGTGACAGTGAATAATCAACACCATAAAGTAATTAGAAAACCCCAAAGACAGTTTAATTTGAATTAGAGTCCTTAAATTCCTAATAAAATAAGATAGTGACAGAAGACAGTGAGTTAGACTCAGATGTCACATACCTTAATATTGAAAAAGTGGAAGAAATTATCTCTGATAACTTTAAATAATTTGCAGAAGATAAAATGAGAGAAATGTATGAGAATTTAATCAGAAACAATCCTGAAATTCTAGAAACTGAGCTATATAAAGATTTAACGACAAATTAATTCAAGTTGTTGAGACTGTTGAGGAACTATAAAATCAAAATAAAATTTTGAACATACCTGAGATTTAAGAAATAGTGCAGAATGGCAAGGATGAAATATAGACGGAGTTTAAAATGCTTGTCGATGATACAAAAAAGAAGACCCATCTCTTGGGCTAGCCTCACAGGAATCTCTTGCGAATCATATAAAAATATTGTGGAGCAGATCAAGAGAGTAAATTCTAAAAAAGAAAAGACCTCAACAACTCTGCATTTATTAGAGAAATGGTAACTATTGTTCGTAGCTGAAGTAACTTCGCAATTAAAAGGTAAATATGCCTAAATAAATGAACTTTCAAAAAATCCAAAATCTAAAAAATGATCAGGTTAACAAGTTGCTATCTAATTTCAAAAAAGTGTTTACGAAAATATATAAACCATTACCAATGATGTTAAATAAATGGGATTAAGAATTGAAAGTAATTAAAAAAATGGATAAAAGCCAAATTAAGAGCCAAATTCGTAAAACTAGCACTAATAAACATAAAAAGCTTTTTATTATCAAAAGGAGGCAAGAAAATTTAAGAATTAGTAACAAGAAAGTTCCTAATAATCTTTGGCCCAAACTTTGCTTAGGTTCAACTAAGGCAATGTAAATGTAAGATTTGTTTTAATTGGTAGCAGACCACATCTTTTTGACAAAGTGTCATAAAAAATAATTGAAATTTAGGTGTTTAATGGCTTCTGATTATAACTAAAAATATAAATCTTATTCCCTTACTCATGATTTATTTCTTTACTCAACATCAAAGTGTCTCCTAAAATTGTCTTATGGGTTTTTGCGGTTTATATTATTTAAACTAAGAAGACAAAAGAAGAGAACCTTGTAAATGTCAACTTTAATGATAAAACCTTTTGAAAATAGTTAGAGAATCAAATTTATATTTCAGATAATTGACATTATTTTGTTATAATGTATAATAATAATAATAATAATAAGATCACATTGAGGTCTCTGGTGACCCCCGATCAAGTATATGTTTAATATATATAAGGGTCTAGCCCTTTCAATGTTGTTTATCAGATTGTTTCTATTGCTCAGCAACGAGTTATCTGGCCACTAGAGGATTATATTTGTAGTATTCTCTTAAGTGGTCTTCGTGGAGAACCTCTGATCTGCTTGTTAGTTCCAGTACTTTGCCGGTTAGTTCCGCCATTATATCGACTAGGGTTTGGTGGTCGTCTTCTTCTATTAAGTTGAAAATTATTCCTAGTAAATATTCAAGAGATTAAAGGATGATTGGTCTCGAGATTCCATCAGATTGAATGAGAATCTGTTCTGTGTAAGTTAACATCTTATAAGCGAGTGGGTCATCATTTATAATACCAACTCATGGGGGTATATACCCTCTAGTTTAGGGGATTTGTGTCATGAGTTGGAACCATTTGTCTGGATCTCCTGTATCTACATCTTGGTTTTTCAGCAATAGTAGTACTTTTGTTTTGTCAAGTCTACTCCAACATAGGAGGTTTTGGTAAATGATAGGGATTTTTAGTATGTCTTTGGTTAAACTTAGTCCAAAAGTTTACCAGTCTTATTTTTATGAGAGATCTAAATCCGCATAGACATTTGTGGGTAAGGTCATTTAAATTATCTTTCCCATGTTGTTTATCTCTATCTCTGACCAATGTTGTTCATTGATGATACCTTTTATGTCTTTAGCCTCCATGTACTTTTATTTTAAATCTTTAATTATTTACTATTATTTTTCTTATTATTTAATAGTAAGTGCGTCATCGGTTTAAGTTAATACGTCATGGAATAAATTGTTAGGTTATTCATGTTGCGCACTTTAATTTTTGAGATTTTTCTTATTAATGTTGGGTACGTCATGGAACTCTTCAGTCATCTCAACATCTTGAGTGTTGGGTTTTGTAGATTTCTGAGAATATTTGAACTCTTCTGAGAAATTTGTGGTGATGAGCTCTTCTTTGTCGATAGTTTCGGAAAACTTCAACTATTCTTATTAAGATCATGTTTTGTTTTAAGGTTTGAGGTATGGTGAAGATTTTAACTACATCGGCTGTATTAAATACCAGTCTTGAGTGCCATTCCTTAATATTTAGTACCTTTTCTAAATTAGAATGGTTTGTGAAGGCTAATGTAATGGCTGTGGTGATAGTCTAGATTATCGTTAGTTAGACTTATAGGTTGCTGTTTCTCTGACATTACTACTTTTTGTGGTCTAGTTCTAAAGTAAAGAATAGGTCATATAGTTGTTGTCTAGAGGAAATGTTTATCTAGGTTGCTGCCAGTTTGGTAAAGAAGGCTGTTTGAAGTGAGATGTTGAATCCAATCACATAGTTGAAGAAGTCTATCAGTTGTAATTGACTTCCTCTTGAGATGCTCTCTAGGCCTTTATTGAAGGCTTAGTAAACCCCCTATATAAGTTATCTTAGGAATCTTTTAGGGATGATTCTTATGAAGTCTAGATTCTTCATAAGGTCAGGGTTCTCCTTGATTGCCTTGTTGAGGAAGTAAATCATTCGTACACTCAGAACAAGTTACAATCTAATATAATAATAAATATAATAATGATAATATTGTTCCATTGATATCATTTATGTTAGAAAATACTTATTTTTTTTTTCTTTCTGTGAATTATACTTTAGTAATTAAACTTTTAAACATATATGGACGTTCTTTTGAAATTAACAATTAAAATAATTAGAAGAGAATAAATATTAAATATTGTTGTAATTTCCTTCGTAATTTATAAGTTTTGCTTTGATTTTAATTTCTTTACTTTCAATAATTAAAATTAAATTTATCTATATCTAATTTTGTAGAATTTTCAAATAAAATGTTTTAAATATACTTAATTTAATTTATTAGAGTACTACTTTAGTAGTGAATTTATTTAATAATATGCTTAAACTTCCTAGAGATTCTAAAAGATAAAAAAGTCAATAATTTACTCTAGTCTTTAACTCAAAATGTATGTGATCTTGAAGATAATTTGGCATAAACATTAATTGCTTTTATTTAGCTTAAACCGTTTATTTTATAAAAGAATAATTAAAAAATGATGAAAAATAAATACATCCAAGCAATAAGTATTATTAGTTTAAATACATTAATCTCTATAAATATATATGTCAACTTGTTCTAATGTATTTAAAAGTGTATTAGAAGTTTATTGTTGGTCTCTATGTTTTCCATCCTTAATCCAATAAGATCACTATTTTTCATTATCTTTATCTAAATCCTTAGCCTACTCATTTTATCACTGTTATTGATCAGTCTATAGATCACACACACTTATGAATAATGAAATAGTGTAAGTTAAAGTTTTTGATAGTCTTAATAAAGTCATCTGTAAAGATGCGAAAAGGATGCTTAAGCATTTCCACAATTTTAAGGATGAAAGTCATTGATGGTATGCATCATTTGTTTAGCTTTTTTTCTTCCATCTCTATGCTTTGCACTCAACTATAAGCTGAAGGACTTCCAAATTTGACAATAAAACTACCTATAGCAATTTGATACATATCCAAACTTACTCTTAGATGTGATAGTATTAGTTAGATTCTTTGGATATAACGTTTAGAGTAGAAGATAATATGCTTTCAATTTCTGGTATTATGAAGGTCTTTTACTGTAAACAAAGTAATTTTTAATTTTGTGATTGGGACAGAACTTGAGCTCCTATCTATTCGACATTAAAAAATCAAGAAAGATGGAGGTTCTTTAATTATAAAGTGACCATAAAGCAGAAATAATAATGCATCTTTATGTTCTACATTTACCAAATAACATATTTCAAGCACATTTACACATTTTCCTTTTTAAGAAATAGAATTTCTTTAATATCTAAATTTTAAATTGTACTAATTGTTTGTTTTTCTTGTTCTGTTTTCCATTAATATTGAAATGAATTTTTCTGAGCAGGATAAGAAATATCTGAGAAGTTTCCTGTTAGCCCGATTATACTTTATTTTTATGAAATACTGCTTTCAATGAGATATAATTTTTTGAATCATGAGGCAACTTATTACTGAACAAAGAATCGTGGACAATAATGCAAATGAAATTCTTCATCTTTTCTAATAACTTATAGCTTCAAAATAGATTCTACTCCCAATAGACACAAAATCCCAATGTTGATATAATTCAGAATGCCTATTGGTTAGTAGAACAGTAAAAGCAGAATCTTTAACTGCAAACTCCTGATTTGTATCTTTGAATCTTCACCATAAGTTTTAAGTTGAAAAATATGTTTTATTTAGTGTATTTCCATTTTTAAATAGCAAAGATCGTTTTAAAATCAAAATGACGAAATTTTAATGATTGAAGGAGATGAAATTTTCGTCTAAATTGCCAAGACTATTACTATCTACTAAACAATTTCATATTACCAAAGCATTCTTGAAAATTTGCAATTTTATTGTAAACAATGGTTTAAGTATCAATAGTTAATTGGGGCATTATACAAATCTTCTCTTTTAAAATTCTGTTAGCTGTTTAACGCCTGCCATTATTTTTTATCCTAAAATAACCAGTTTACTAGTTCTGGACCCACTAACAGTCCCATTTATCAATTGATACCAGATTGAGCTTGTGTAAATAATCATTACATTAATCGCAATTTGTAATAATATTTAATTATGTTTATGTTTTATAAATATATTAAAACAGGCACTAAAATAATTTACAAGAATAAAGTTTAAGAATCAGCTTTGAAAAGTAATTTTTGAAGGATACTTTATATTAAAGATTTAAAAAATATTAAACAAATATAGAATAGTTTAGTATATTTATTTACTTTTGAATTCAATTTTAACAGCCTCATAATTAGTTTAAATTTATAATTTTTTTATATTAAATTTCAGCAAATCTTTTTTTCTCCAATAAGCTTTTGTTATTCGTTAAATTAAATTGTAAAAATACTAATATTAATATATCTTAAATTTACAAAATAAATTTATCAATTATTTTCGATCTTTATCTAACAGATAAAGACTAAATTGTTTAACAATGGGATGCTGCATGATATAATTTATTTAAGCAATGATTTTAACTAAAATGAATTAACAATAAAATCAAAATAATCTTTATTATTTTTAATTAGAATACATGAAATAATTAAAGAATGTGACTATTTATTTTAAATTAATGCTTATCTCATCATGAAGATAAGAAAGTGCTTAATGTTTATTCAGGTTCAAATTCAACTTCAATGAATATCTTTTTAAAGAATTACATCAATTGCGAAATCCAGCTGAGGTGGTTGGATTAAACCTAATTAAATGTTTATGTTCCTTTGAATAGAATGTCTATCATATATTAATAATTGCTATTTACAATAAAAATAATTTCCATGTTATTATCTGTTTATAAATCTATTATCACTCAATATAATTTGTATTTATACTACTTTTACTTGAAAGAGCAGGATGACGTTATACCTAGGAAGCACTTATAGTTTAAACTGAGCAGCTTGCATTTGACCAGCTCTCATTACTAATTAGCAATAAATAAGTTTGCTATGTGTTCCTTTAATATAAATAAGTAGTGACAAGAAGCAATACATTTATTTTCAATGATTAAGTTAAATTTAAATGTCATTTAGTTATTAAACTATAATATTTAAGAAATAATAAGGAAGATTAAAATGAGCTATACTGAGAGAATTACTTTGAGAAATGCATAGGGGATTCTGCTTAGAGATTAGGATTTAAAGGTGGTGTAGTACGCTGCTCTGTGTTTCTTAGGCTTTAAACTACTAGTCAATCACAGTCATTTGCTAATTTCATATTTTTATTTATATTTACATTTAATAAAATATGAAAATAAAAATTATATGATTTAATTCCTATTGAGGTTAAATGTTTTTGGTATATTTGGATTGGATATCTACACTCAATAAGATTTCTGATAAATCTTTTCGACCTTATAGTGTCTGATTTTCTCAAATTTCATTGAGTTCTCAACTGATTATCATGCTTCAAGTAACTATTGTTTTTAAATCTTGTTTTATCGCAAGGGGTTTCTATGTTAGTTAAGGTTTTATAAAATTCTAAACTTTTTCGTATAATATATTAATTTTCTAATTTAATATAGGAATCGTAGATAAGTGTAGCTATATATATTCATTTCGTGGTTTTTACTCACTAAACACTTACCTATTTAAACTATTTGAAGTGTCATTTTTTCTGCCATCAGAAGTAGACAATGAACTTAACGACTAACTATTTATTTATATTAGATTACTCTTGAGCTTATAAAATATTATTTAATTTTTATTAATATTATAAGATCTTAATACCGTTTTTAATTCAAATAGATAATGATGCATTTTAACTATAATCATTATTATATTCTGTTTAGAAATCAATTCTAAATTTTTTTTAGTATACTATTTTTAAAAATCATTCTAATGCATATTTTTAATCATCATTGCAACCAATAAAATTTGCATAAATTATGTCTATTTCTTTTGGAGGCATTGTTATTATTGCAAAATCTTATAAATTAGTGCTTATTACTTTATTTAATTTATTTTAGTAGTAGTAGTTAAACACTTTAGGTAATTAAAATTCAAAATATAAATACTTTAAGCAATTACTAAAAAGTACAATAACTTTAATGAACCAGATTCATTAATTATTCTCATTGCAGTTCACTGCCTTTACTTCATTTTTATCTGTCTTTTTGATCAATTTTTGAATTCTTTCTCTCTCCTCATTGTTGCCGATTCCGCTTGGTACATCGTTAGCTTCGTCATTCTAGGTTTGCTATGTATTTCTCAGCTTAGTCCCCTTATCATTTCTCCTCTATGTGTTTGGCATGGCTTGTTTTGGGAATAGATATTCTTATACTGCCGATCCTTCCTCGATAATCTCGCTTAAATTTCCTTAGCATTCAATGAATTCTTGTTCTAATTGTCCTCTTGAGATTTAACTTTAGATTAATTCGTCCCATCTATCAACCTTCGGGTCCTAGCAGAAAGAGCATGTTCCCATTTCATCGTCAGCTACTCGCCAGATTAGCTCGCCATCCCTCTCCATTTCTTAAATCGCCTCATTTTCACTTATGCCTCTTCCAGATCTGCAGATCTCCATTTTAGTGAATCCGATCTCCAGATTAAACATGATAGTATCTTTACATGTTAACCCAATCTTTGGCAAAAATCTGAAATACTGGTTGTCCTTCAAATTCTAAGTCCAGGGGGTTTATAATCAACATAGCCAGAACTATGCAATCTTCTGGGTCTCTTACTTAATTCGTTTCAATCATGTTCGCAAATTTGTTGGCTTTGAAATAATTTCTAACAATCCCAGATGCAAGTTCACTCAATTAGGCTATGTGCTTCTGCAATACTGCATAATTTCCCACATTTCTTCTAGCATCGTAGATTTCCATAGCTCCTGATTTCCTCTCGATCTTCAGTACCACCCAGTTTTTGCAATCTTTAACACAGTATTTACCGTTCTCTATTTTCCAGTTTGATTACCCAATGTTTTTCTCCAACATAAGCATCACGTTTTCATTCAGGACCACTGCTAGTAAAGTAAAGTATTTTACTTTTTGCTCAGTGAATAAAACTTCCTCAATTTGTCATATGATTGTCTCATTGTTTCTTCTGATATGTAGTCTCCTGGGATTAAACAAAAAGTGTTTCCATTCTTAGTTAATCTCCCTTTGGTGTTCCTTAATTAATTCTACTAGGTTTATTTAACATAAATAAGCTAGAATTTGTAATCATTAAATAGAGTCATATTTATACTTTAGTTATTGCAGCATTCAATTAAATATTCACTGGTATTAAATATTCGACTGTTTTTAATTAAAAAATAATAGCATAATGTTATGGTATTTGAGTAATCAGTTAAAATTTAAATATTTGCCAAGAATTAGAAAATAATCAAGTTTTCCTATTAAATTATATATAAACTTA